>JAPYZL010122252.1:0-10090 GCA_030522825.1 Platygaster orseoliae
AAATAAAAAGGATAAAAAGAAATTTGGCCTGGATTCCATCTTATAGCTCTGAGAGAACGAAGAAAAAAAGAAAGATATAGAAGTTTCCTAAAATTACAATATTATCTAACTTTGAAACTTCGAAATTCGTAGAATTGAAAAATCTTATTACTGAAACCAGAAAGTCAAAGATAAAAAATCATGAAATCCCGAAAGAAATGTATTTTTAATTTTTTTAGAAATTAATGAAATTTCCGTATTTTATGCTATTTATACAGTTTTGACGTATTTTTTGGTATTTTTATAGATTTCTTGGGATTCTATGATTCACTTTACAGATTTCTAGAATTCGATACTAAGTCTTGAAATTTACAACGATTTCGAGTTTCTGTAGTATTTTTATGAATTTAAAATTTATTTGTAGATTGATATATGTATTTATGGGATTCAATTGTCTAAAGTTCTAATTGCAATAAATTTCCAATATTTTAAAGATGCCTGAGAAAATTGGATCTAAGTAAATTTTGAATCTTTTTGAAGTGTTTGTAAGATTATGTAGCGTTTTATACTATCTTCCTAGATTTTTATATACGTTTTTTTAAGAATTCGTAGTTTTATTGATCGTACGTATTTTTTCTAATTTTTCAGGGAACAGTTCTTTGTAAAATTCTAATACTTTTAGTATTTTTTTAGAGCTTGTTATTGATTCGAAATATTTTTTGATATTTTTATAAATGTCTGTCTAAATTTTTAGAATTCAAAGCTCCCGAGTTCTAAGTTTTTTTGATGCTTAACATTTTGCAAATTTATTTATTCTAATTTATCGAAGCCAAACTTTGATAATCATATTGCTGTTTTTTTTGAGTTAGTGAAATTGAGAATGTCGAATTCCATATTATGTACTCTAGTTTTTAATAAGTATACAATCTTGATCATTCTCACTTATTCTTATTATTTTTTATTCTCGTTTTTATCGACAACTTCTTTTTTAACAATCATTATTAATTTAACGTATTATTTTACTATTGTTTGCATTCTCATTGATTTTCATGTTCCCTGTTACTATTTTTCGTATTTGTGCATGTAATAGTTAATTATTATACACTAATATCAGGAGTGGTTAGAACCCCTAAAATTTCCTCTGGTTACAGTAAATTTACTGATTCATGTATTTCTTTCCAAACGTTGTTTTTGACAAATAAAAGAACCTTCACCAGCCATCACGAATATATTTATAACAAAACTCGAAAATTTCATCGACTCGTTTTAAAACAAACGTTGATGGACTAAAAACTGACAATCCTGAAATTATTCCGTCATGAAAGATACCGTATGATTATTAAGTTCTTTCAGTTTGTTTAATCACCGTTATGAAAATATAACAAAAAAAAGGAGACTCTAAACACCATGTGAAGAATAAGATTTTCGGGAAAGTGTGCTTTTTCGAAAGTTCTCAATTTACTTGCGCGTACGAACGTGTGAGTACAGTGGGTAAAGTGAGAGAAAGACACGTCTAACGGGGAATCACCGGGAGAAAGAGAAAAGAGGTCATTAACGACCCGGATATCTATTAGCGGCTTGATCTATTACCAGCATAGAAAAAGTACTTTTAAGTACTCTCGGTTTTTACAGCGCAAACGGGATTTCGAGGGGAAGTCTGTATGTGCGAGATGATTAAATAGAGAATGCTTACCCAGTATCAACAGTGCAAAATAGTGAGAAAGAGTTGGCAGTGACTGCCTTTTGTTTCTCGTTTATCAGGCGTGTAGGCAGAGGGGTTTGGAGTTTGAAAATCCTCCAGAAATTCGGGTTAAATTAATTATTACGTCATGAAAAAATAATGATAATAATAGGAATAATGAACTTGAAAATCAATGAAAATACAAACAATAATAAAATAATGAGTTGAGTAAGTAATAATGATTTTTAAAAATGAAGTAATGAATGAGAATAAAAATAAAAAGTAATTAAAATAAGCAAAAATGATTAAAAATGTACTTACTGAAATTTAAGGACGTGATAAATGGTTTTCTATGAGTTCTCAGATTTAAATAGAATTTAGGATTTTTAATTTCTTTAACTAAAAAATAGCAGCAATCTGGTTTCAAAAGAATTACAATTATAAATGTCAGAAATCGTTTCGACCCAGTGATTAATAAGAAAAAAACTAGAATTTACGAAAGTGTTGAAAATCTGAGTAACTTTGAACTCAGGAGCTTCGAATTCTAAAAAATGAGACAGAAGTTTATAAAAATACCAAAAAGTATTTTGAATCATACACAAACTCTGAAGAAATACTAAATTCTAAAAAAAAAAAAAATACTAAAACTATTAGATAGAACTATTATAAGAACTGCATAAGACGCTAAAAAATCTTAAAACCACTTTAAAAAGTGCGAAAACACAACAAATCTAAATCATATACCATTATCTTCCAATCGATTATCTACTACATTATTTTCCGAATTTCCTAGAGGCATGGTAATTTTTTTAACTTATGACCAGAGCGACCAAAAATGTACACGAAAAAATTTCATAAAAGCGCATTGATATGCACGAAAAAAATGGCATGATATACTAAAAAAATATGAAAAATATGCAACAATAAATATACAAAATACTAAAAAGTATCTTGATCTTTATTCGTATTGCAACTGAAAATTACGTGTTTTTTAAATAAAATACTTAGTCGTTACAAAGCAATTTGCAGAATATGTATTTATAAGCTGAAACTGTATAAATATGCAAAATAAGCATGGAATATGTTTAATATGGTCACTCTGTACATAATAAATCATTCATAAAATAATTCTTTTGGTATAGTGAAAATTTCCATTGTTTTCGAAAATTTTCTTGGAGGCAACAAAAATTCATTAATAATGTTCAACACAAAAAATTGATGAATTGTACGTTATGCAGATATAATGTTTATCTTTGTTTTTATTGACATGATATGTTAAAAAAACATGAAAAATCTGAAAAATATGCAATAATAATTGCAGAAAAAACTAAAGAATATCTTTATCTTTATTTCTTTTGAAACTGAAAATGACGTGCTTTTGAATCAAAATACTAAGTCGTTACTAAATAATATGCAGAATATGTATTTTAAGCTGCAACTGCATAAATATAAAAAAATGAGCATTCAATATGTCCATGCAGATTTTCGGTCACTTTGCTAATGATACTTTTTTTGTGCATGGATTATTCTAATTCCGACGAATTGTCGGATGAGGTTGTCTTACCGTTTTTTTATATTATTGTTTAAATGAAATTCAAAAATTTTTGAATAACTGATTTTGAAATTATTTATAGATTATTTGATATTATTACAATATAACACAATTTTTTTATTTCAAAAAAAGGAGGGGGCGTAAAACTTATCGAATCCTGATATTATTTCCATTCACATCATGGGTTTCGTTTTTCTGGAACATTCTCGATTTTTGTCACTTTCGAAAATGTTCTCGAAAAGTCGAGGTATTCTCAAGTCCAAGTTTTGTTGTTCGTGAAAGCTCAGGTAAAAAAACTTACATTACTGACTTTTCACTTTCGTAAAATTTTATTAATAACTTTATCATAATATGATTTTTTCGTATCGCAATAGGAATTTTCCAAATGTTTATGCATTTTTTTGGCAATTTTTTTCGTTTGTTTTTCGCATTCTCTGACATTTTTACTTTCGCCAAAAATTGATTCGAAATTTAATTATAAGTTTAGTCAAATTTCAGTTTAGTGAGAAATTCTGTTTAAAGACAAATTTTTGTATAGTATGTTTTACGAACAATTTTTCTAATATACAATTTTAATGAATTTCTTCGATTTTTATGAATCGCGGGTAAATTTTAGCTTTAAAAGTATATATATATATATATATATATATATATATATATATATATATACACACACACACAGCATAAATTAATTCCAAATTTCGCAAGATATTGTTATATAAATTTCTCCTACTTTTGATCATCATTATCTAAATAATTATTCGGTCTGAAAAAAACAAACCAAATTTTTCTCGAACAACAATACAAGTTTTTCACAATGAAAAGTATTGCAAACCGTTAAAATTATAAGCCTAAATTTTTCTCGAAAGGATTGTCAATAATACTTTCGTTAAAATAAAGACTTGTAGATCCGAATTCAGAGAGTAATTTAATTTTTCCCCAGGACGATGAATTTTCAAAAGTAACAATACCTTGCTGCAGATATATTCCATAGTAAAAGGTGTGTCGTAGCATGTTTTGTAACTCAACCTGTTAAACGTGAAATTCAGACCTAACAGTACTTGAATTTCTAGCATACATTTTGTGGCCGAAAATTCTAAAGGCATGGCAACTTAGTGAAATTACAAAATCGTTTTGAAACTTCGTCGTTCGAAGCTCGAAAGTCCTGTTATTGTAAAATTTATAACGCATTGAGGGTGTACTTTTCGTGTTTGATTTACTAACATTGAATACAGCTTTTTTTATCGATTTTTTCCTACAAACTCAATAACGGCAATTTTTTCAGAGAACGGAAGATATTTATTGAGAAAATTTTTAATGTAAGTAATTCAAATAAAATTGAATAATGATAGAGACCACTTTTTTTTTACAATTTCAATAATGATAGTTTCCGATTGTCCATTACCATTTTCTTATTCCAAAATTCTAAATTATTCATTTCATCAACTCTAAAATAACAACAATACTGACAATTTTGAATTTTATTTTAACGCATCAGCGACTTAAAAAGTAAAATTAAAATCCAAGTAAATGCTAAAAATTTTAGAAACTTATAAATATTGAGGAATCGGCTTTTAAAAATATACATAGAAATCCATAGAAATTCTAAAAAGTATTTTAAATTATACGAACACTAAAAAAATATTAATGAAAGTAATAGAAATCTATAATAGCACTGTTTTTTGAAGATCTGAACAAATACTCAACATCTGTAAAACTTCGAATTCCGAAACATCAAATTTTAAAAAACGTATAAAACAACTGACAGAAATACTAGAAAAAAAAATACTATAAATGTTAGAAACTTTATGAACAATAAGAATTAAATACAAAAAAACAAGAAATCACATGAAATGTACACCATGTAATTTTTCAAGAAATCTATGAAAATACTAAAAAGTTTGATTTATAGAGCATCGAATTTTAGAAATCTATGTAGCAATCTTGAAAAACACTAGACATTATTAAAAATAGTAAAAAATCCCTTAAAATTTAATAAATACTGAAAAATACGAGAAACGTTCGGAATCTACTGATAAACACTCAAAAATTGTTTTTTGTTTCGAAAAGTATTCAAAATTATTCTATTTCTGTACCCTAATTTTTTTGAATCTTGACATTTTCTATTTTTCATTTAGTAGTTCAAAATAAAAATATGGATTTCGGAAACAAAATTTATTCTGATGAGCAATAGCCTGAATATCACTTTCTTTTTTCAAAATTTAATGTAAATTACAACTTATTTAAATATTTTAATTTTTTTGTATTCATTGGTGTTGAGTTCATTAACAAGTTTTTTAGGAATTAAAAAATTTAAGAAAAAAATTCGTATTAATAATACAGTATCTGAGCTTTCAGGAAAATCCTGTCAGTTTTTAACGGATAAAGTTTTTCTGGAAGAAACGCCTTGAATATGTTTGATTATTTGTAGAGTTTGTAAAAAGTTCTATAGACTTGGGTTTTTTATTCTTCTTTGAAAAAAAGTTGGGATCATCCAAGTTCACTCTTCGTGGCTTTTAAAAAAGCGTGTTGTATAACCGTTAACGGCTCAGGACGACTCTTCGATGCAAATGCCTCGACTGGTTCCTCTTTCTCTTTCAGTTTCGAACGCCAAATTCTCTCTAGTTTTCAGGGTCAAGTCTTCTCCACACGCTTTATCGAAAGTATGTAAATGTAAACACAAAAAAAAAGAGTAATGCATTAGAACGAGTTGTTACTTTACCGTTTTAAAAAGATTTCATGGGTGGATCTCACGGAAAAAAACTCGTCAATTCATACTTTTGATATTGCTGTATTTTGTTAGTCATATACATATATTGCGAGTATTTAACGGTAAATTTGAATGGAGTTAAAAAAGATGATGATGAAAATTTGAATAATATTCTAGGCACATTTTTGAATTCTAACACTTCTCAAGAATAATTTTTTATGTGTAAAATAAGATATTTTTTTAAGTCTTTGAAACAAAAGAGCTATAAAATTCGATTTTACACGAGAAAATGGGAAAAACTTGCATAATCTGCGAGAGTTGTGTAGAAAAATTATATTATTTGCACTGAGAAAACGATTTATTGACAGTTAATAAATATTTGATTGGATATGAGCAAATAAATATTGCATTGTCTCAAAAAAATACACGTTCCATGAAATAAAATTTGTTAACTGTTAACAATTCATATCTTGGAACAGTCCGTTCAAATCCTGATTTGTTAACAATTGACAAATTTTATTTCATGGGACGCGTATTTTTTTGAGACAAAACAATATTTATTTGCTCATATCCAAATAAATATTTATTAGCTGTCAATAAATCGTTCTCTCAGTGTGCCAATTGTAAAAAAGTTTTTTATTCATTTTTTCGTAAACTATGCAAACTGTCATGAACAACTGCAAAAACTGATGAGAACTTGGAGAACTGTTACAACCGTTTGAATGCTGTTAAAATTATAAAAACTGTTGAAACTGTACAAAATATAAAAACTGTAAATAACTATTAAATTGTCAAGACTCTAGCTGGGTTATTGAGAAAATTTTTCGTAAACAGTTTCAATTATTCTATATACATTTCAATTTTTCTTGTATTTTCGTAGATTTTTAGCTTTTCTATGATTACCTCTATAGTTTTCTAGAAATTGATGCTATAGTATTGAAAATTTCAATTATGTTGATTATCTTAATCAATTTATTGTAAACTGTGATACTATTTATTATTATTATTTTTTTTTTGAATTTTTACAGCTTGCAGAATTTCCTGGTATTCTTTTGGTTTTCAATTATAGATTTCTAGAATAATTTGTTCCAGCATTCGTAGTTTTATCAACTTTAGAAAATATCATCTACAGAGAGTTTTTAAGACTCAAAAAATTTCTATTATATCTCGCTTATCTTAGTACCCATTCAATTTTATATAATGTTTTTGTATTTTTTAGATGAGTAGTATTTTTTTAGATTGCTATATAGATTTCTAGAGTTCAATGCTGTAGAATTCAAATTTCGATCGATTTTCAGTAATGTTTTAGATGTATGGTGAAGTTAGATCCACAATAATTTAAAATTATTTTATAGATCTCTAGTATTTTCGTAATTTTTGAGTATTCGTGAGATTTGCTATTATTTTCTAATAATTTTATACATTAATTTATAGTATTTATACACATTGCTATACACGCTTTTTAGAATTTGATGCTCTAGAATTCAAAGTTTTTTAGATCGCAGGCAATCGTCGGTGTTTATTCCGATTTATCAGCAAACAGTTCTTTGGTAGATTTCTATTTAAACTTTTCTTTAGAGTTTGTACGATTCGAAATATTTTTTAGTATTTTTATAAATCTATATTTCTAGAATTCAAAATTTATTCCTGAAACAATTTTTCAAATTCGTATTTTCTACAATATCCAAGCCAAACATTTATAATTAGACTTTGGTTGATGAAAAAATTCTTCTGAAGCTAGAATTTTTATTATTTTTGATTTATTAAAATAAAGAATTGTGAATAACGTTAAACTTTGAAACCCTACCATTTTTTATGCTCGTTCAATTTCGGTACGTAAATTTTTGATAATCTTTACTCATTTTATCATTGAATATTGTCATATTTATTAATTTTTCTAAAATTTATATTTTGATTATTTATCAGCGTAATTTGTTTCAAGTTTTACATAAAACAGTACTTGATTTCATTAAAATTTTGGAAGTGGTTCGAACCCCTAAACACCCCTTTGCTTACACGCCTGGTTTATCCATACTAAAAAACCAATTTGGTTGGCTCAAACAAACGTTTGGTCGTTATTTGATTAACCAAATATTAGGTTTACTCAAAGAAATTTTTAGTTTAAACAAACACATTTTTTTTACTGAAATAAAATTCGTTTGTCTGAACTAAAAATTTATTCAAGTTAACCACTTTTTATTATTCGGTTGGTCAAATAGCGATCAAACGTTTGTTTGAGCCAACTAAATCGATTTTTCAGTGCATTCAAACTATTATGAAACAAATGTGACGCGATCCGACAAAAGGGACCTACTCGGCAAAAGTGAAAGTTTACACGGCGCACTGTGGAAGGCGTTGAACTGCCATTTAAGCCCATGTAAATTATTTTCTTTAACTTATAGAATCAATCATAATCCGAAAATCGATTTTTTGGGCAGTAGGTCCCTTTTCTCAGATCGCGTCACAAATTTAATTTTTACTAACGAAATGAAACATACTGTAAAATAACTTGCCTTAGGTACATTATGAGAAGTTTTTATCCTAATAGGATAAAAACTTCTCATAATCCTATACATGAATCGGATATTTTCCATAATTTATAGATATAATTTCCATACATGTATAGGATTTTTCTCATTCATGTATAGAACTTTTTGGAAAATTATGAAAAAATTTTCTATACTTGCATAGGTAATTTTCCATATTCTCCAAATTCCTATACATTATGGGAAGTTTTTATCCTATACATGAATCGGATGATTCCATACTTTATGTACATGTAATTTCCATACATGTGTAAGATTTCTCTCATTCATGTATAGAACTTTTCGGAAAAGTATAGAAAAAGTTTCTATACTTGCCAGAGGCGTAGGCAGAAAAAATTTTTGGGGGAAGTTTTTCGAAATTTAATAATATATACATGTATTTCTTTCAGAATTTTATAATTTTTAATCCTTGAGAATGTGATTACGAGAGTACGAGTTTCCAATTTTTGTTTGAGTCAAAAGTTGTATATTTTTTTATGTTTACATTAAATGGAATGGAATTCAATTTTTGTGATTTTCAATTAGCTGAGTGTAAGGCTTTTTTTCTCGTGCTTTTAGTGTTTTTATACAACTTGACCGATTTTCTGATTTTATTTTGGATTTTTATACATTACCTTTTTAAAGATTTTTGAGAATATTGTAATACGCAAATTTCAATTTGAATTTTCTTGTTGGCTTTGTTATTTATTATTTATTATTTATAACTGTTTGCTATATTTAATATTTTTATTGCTTTAAAAATGTTTAGTTATACATTGTACAGTGAAAAATTTATGAATATAGTTTCAGTACAGAAAAAATTCTTCTCAAGTTATAATAATCATTATTTTGAATTAAAAAAACTAAAAATTCTGAACTTGTTTTGGATTTCACTGATTTTTTGGATTAGTATTGTTATTTTTATGAATTATTTTTTTATCATCGTCACTTTCGTCTATTTTTCGTGAAATAATATTGTTAACAAAATTTTCTTCGTATAGTTTTTGAGTCTGAAAAGATTTTACAGTATTTCTCGAATTTTTTTCTATTTACGAAAATCAAAAGTATTTTGTAGTTTTTTTTTAGATCTCTAGTATTTCCGTAAGTTTATATAAATCAATTCCTCAAATAATATGCTTTAGAATGCAAATATCGATAGATTTTTGATAATTTTATAGATTTTGAAGATAATGAAAAGTCTACTTTAATTTTAAGAATTTTTATGTATCCCTTGAATTTTCTTATTTTCTCAGTATTTATAAGATTTTTTATCGTTTTTTCTAGTATTTTTATACATTGCCATTTGTGCAGACTTTTGAAAAAAGCAATTCTTTAATAGAACTCAATAATTTTCAGTATTTTTCAGAAATTTTATGACTCGAAAGATTTTCTGGTATTTTCATGAATTTATGTATAAATTTTTCAGAACTTCATTTTCGAATTCCCAAGTTTTTAGATTCTTATAATTTTCGTAACTTTCAGTGTTTTTTTAATCACTATTTTAAAAAATTGTTTTCCCACGTTTTCTTATAGGAAATGTGTGGCTATACAGGGTGTCCCAAAGTCCGCGATAAAAAAATCCTGAATTCCTTTTTCAATTTCGAGTCGAAAAGTCCTTTACCACTTTTTGCAAAACTCAAAAA
>JAPYZL010122306.1:0-14480 GCA_030522825.1 Platygaster orseoliae
GTCGAAAAGTCCTTTGCCACTTTTTATAAAACTCAAAATCAAAAAAGATATTCAAGTTTAAAATCTGAGAAATCTGATTGGTCGAAACTCGTAACACGATTATCTTTTTTAATTTTGAGTTTTGTAAAAAGTGGCAAAGAACTTTTCAACTCGAAATTGAAAAAGGAATTCAGGATTTTTTTTTTTTATCGCGGACTTTGGGACACCCTGTATATACAAAAAAAAAAATATTTTTTTTAATCACACTGAAAATTCTGAATCCATGAAGCTATTTTATTTTTAATTGACATCCTGCTTGTTTGCTTTGCGCAAAAATGTAAACAGAAAATGACACTTCACAATTCACAGCTGTCGAAACGTCAAAACAAATCGATAACGTTACAAATCGTTACAACCGATACACTAGAGAAAAAGCATACATGTATACGTTTTACACTTTTCAAAAATGATGAATTAACATGCATCACAATAATTTACCTGTATGAGCATTTTTTTCCAAAAGTGAACACAATTCCGCAGCTAAATTTCCACTCATTTTCTATTTTCTATTGCTGTTCTTATTTCACATGATTCAAAAAAACAATGTTTCTAAATAATTTTTTATCACCAGATTTTAAAATGAAGCATCATTACGATATTTTACAATTGTCTACTAATAATCAAAAAATTGTTTATTCCAGTTTATTTGGGGAATGATAAAATGTCCATTTCACTTTGCGATATAAACATCAATAAAGGTGTGATGGGAAACGTAAGGAAACTTGACATATTTGAACACAACTGAACAGAACTGAGCAGAAAGATATTGTTCCCAAATTGGATGTAGAAAAGTATGTTTGTTTCTGTCTTTTCCCAGTCCTTTCTGATTGCGCAAAAGAGACAAACTACCTTTTTTTGCGTCAATTTAAATACTGTTGTCAACTGAGTTCACGTTGTTTATCCTGTCGGCGGCCATCTTGAAATTGAACTGCTCAGTCGTGCTCAGTCATACCCAGTCGTGCTCAGTTGTGCTCAATGCAAGTAGAAAAAAGTTATGACAAATTACTTAGATTACAATTAATGACAATCGGTGACAATTATTAAGTTTATTTGAGTTTCATTTTCACTGCTTCACTTGTACACTTCTATTTACTTAAAAAAATATACAAAAAACCAATTTTTTAATAGTGTTATTAGAATCTGCAGTTGCAATTCAGTAATGTTGACATATTTGGCGACAGTTTTTCATAATGTGAAGGAAAAACAAATAATAAATTAATAGTCAGCTGCCAAATCGTGTGTTTACTTTGGAAAATAAGCACTCATACAGGTATATTATTGCAATATTTTTCTTTTTAATATTTACCAACCAGGTTTTCTATAAGATATTAAATTATAAAATTATAGTTTTAGCACATGGTCGTGGCATTATCGATTGGTTCTAAATTATTAACAGCTTTGAGTCTATAAAATCACTTTTCATTTATTTACTGTTTCTTTTTTGTTTATTTACTATTTTGTTTTGTTAATATTGCGGACTATTAACATTTTTGATAATTTTAGAAAAACGAAGTGGGGATTAAAATATATGTAAAAGAAACACAAAATTAAAAATGATGCTTATAATAAATTGCTCTTTAATAGAGAAAATTTCATAAAACTTATAAATTTCAGATTATTTATTTTTTAAATTTTCATTTTTTTTCCAACATACCTCAAAAAATAGAGAAATTTTTAAAAAAAATGGAATTGGGTCACAGAATTTCCAAGTATTATTGTTTTTTTGTTTTTTGACAAATTTGAAAAAATTCATTTGTTTTTTTTCAACATGCAAGCTGAATTACTGTTCTCAATAATACAGTTTTTTATTTATGATGGACTTTTTTTCTCAAACAGGAAGAAATTTCACAAATTTTCAGCTGTGTTTCATTTTAAGAACTCACCTCGAATAATTACAATTGTCTAGTCAAAAACATTTAAATATTGAAATTTATTAAAACTCTTCGTTTTTAATTACAATAAACTATAATGGAGTGTTTTATGGATGATAAAAAAAATTTTTTACTCAATTAGTCATATAATAAGTATTTATCAAAACTGGCTTTTGAAAACTTTGATTTCAATAACAACCAACAATTTAACCATTTGATTAGGAAATTATTTGTATCATCTATAAATTCTAGATTCTGAATTAAAATTCTGAATTGAAACTAATATTAAAAATCAAAACTTCTATTTTTATAGTATTGTAAATTGCACTCACATATTTCATTTTTCATAATATATTTGGATGTAATTAAAGGCTCGTAATAATAATAATAATAAGTTAAAGTTATAATCAATTTAATATTAACAATATATGAAGTCTTCTCGATATTCAGTCATTTTTTTTTCTTTTCAACCACAACGTCAACGTTTTGGCTGCTTTTGATCATTTATTACTTTATTCATTACTTTATTAATATAAATAATAATATTTTGAAGTATTCAATTTTTATAAATATTTTTATGTAAAAAATTTAATAAAATAGTTAAAATTTTAATAATATTACATTCTGTTTTTTCAAAGATATTTGAGTTTTCGTTGTTTTATTTGCTATAGAAATCAATTTTTTTCAAATTCTTAAATTGTCTAATCTCGAGCAAGCTCTTTATGGTAACCATATAAATACTTTAGCAGGTCATAAAAATGGCCGAAGGTTCAGGAGAGGATGACACCAGCAGCAGTGATAGTCAAGACACGAATGATGATCCAGAATACAAAGTGCCTTCCGAATCCTCTTCTGACTCTTCTGATGATGGAACCGATACTTCATCCCAAGACGAAACTGATGCTACGTCCGAAGAAAAAAACGATTCTTCCGAAGAAAAAAGCGATTCTTCTGAAGACAAAAACGACGCTTCGTCCCAAGACAAAGCCCCTTGCAATAAAAAAAACACAAAATTATCTGAATTTGAAACACTTGAATCTAATAAACCTATTCCAAATGGCAAAATAAGAAGCTACAAATGCTCCAAATGCAATATAGTCCTTCAAAGCCTGACTTATTTTGCAATGCATACAAAAGTTCATACAGATGGGGAAGAAACATGTGCTAAACAATCATCTGAAACAAAAACACTTAAATCTAAGAAAACTTCTAAAAGGGGCCAACCTCAAAAAGCAAAATACCAATGCTTCATATGCAACATGGTTTTTCAAAACAAACAGTTGTTGGAAATGCATGCAGAAAGTCATGCAGATGAAAAGGGCCGACCTTCAAAAGCAAAACACCAATGCTCCATATGCAACGTGTTTTTCCAAAGCAGACATTTTCTAGAAATGCATTCAGAAAATCATGCAGATGAGAAAAAAGTCACTAATAAAATAAATTCTATGACGAGCTTCACGGATGAAACATCAATACATAAACTTACCAAATGCCCAAAATGCTATATTTTTGTCAAGAAAAAAGAGCTGCCTGAACATATGCAAAGTCATTATGAAAAAAGACTATTTAACTGCCCCAAATGCAAAGAAAGTTTTGTAAACTTGACCGACCTCGAGTTACACAGGAAAAATAATGCTACTCCCAACAACTTTTGTATCCCGAATGACGCATACTCTATAAAATTCGGAGGTGGTGATCCTGCTAATCGAAAATACGAATGCCGAGACTGCTATACATTATTTTACCACTGGCTAGACTTTATCGATCATTTGGAAGACTGTGGTACTCAAGAGGAAGCTAGAAACATCAAGTGCTCGAAATGCAATGGCGATTTTTCAGGCATGAGTGATTTCAATTCTCACGTGTGCAAAAAGAACATCGTCAAGAAATACAATATCAAAGTTGATTCCAAAATTGATATTCAGAAGATCTTACAGGACCCAATGAAAAAAAAAGCTTTTTTGAGCCGCATAGCTTCTGTTGTTGGTCAGAATCATCAGCTAAATAAAAGCTCGGGTAAAACTGAGTCATGTAGTTTAATTATTGGTGTATTTTTCTTATAGGTTTATTTAATTGCTTATTTATTTGTTTCAGAAAGTGAACAATATCGCAATCAAAGCAGGGCAAGTAGTACGCAAAATGGGACAAAAGTAATGCGGTTGAATGGTAAGTATAGTCCATCAATTTCATTTGTCAGTTTTGTTGTACTGGAACAAAAAAGTCAATGTTTAATTCAACAAGAAAATAAATTTTAGAAAAATTGTGAAAACACAGCTGCCAATTTGCAAAACTAAAGGGGATAAACGAGCTAAAATCATGGAATAAATAAAATTTATAAATTTCCAGCATACATATTTTTCATTCTAAAAACACATTTTAAGTTTTTGAATTGCATATAATGAATTCCAAAGTTTGAAATATTTTTAACTTGCAGAAAATTGGATTGATGTACCCACGAATGAAATTGCTGTTCCACTGGAAGATCCACTACGGATTACCCCAGATGATTCTTCTGATGCTGAATTCACGAATTCTACAATTCAGGATTCATCTGCGGGTCGTATGAACTTCAAAGTGAAAAACGAAAAATTGTCTTGGGATGAAGGAATGTCCACTGATGAGTTTGTGCAACAAAATGAATCGGAAGAAAATTTTTCAACGATAAGTTCAAACTTTACTACTTGCATTACAGGGCAAGATACAGACGATTTTTTTGATGTAAAAGAACACAAAGTAGACATCAAAATTGAAAAATTCGATTAAACAGTTTGAAGTGTCTCTAATGTGTTTTTATTTTTATTTCCAGACCAAAAATTATAATTATATATTTTATTCGCTGTTTATAAAATTTCAGAAACAATTTTGAAATGGAAAAGAAGAATCTACAATATACTTTAAAATACACGCGTCTCGGGGTTTTGCAAAGTTAGGTCGTAAAAACAGACGATGCAACAATTTGTTTCATCTTACCTCTCAGAGTCCAGAATCCCAGTGTCAAATTTATACGCATTTTAGGTCAGCAAAATAAAACAAGTACTGTGATTAACTTCAATCTATTCGAAACTTCAACACAACATTAGTTCGTAACAAGTATGAGTCAATTGAACGAGCGGATACAATAAAAAGGGCGTACATCGCAACGTAACGACAGACGAAGTTCACGCTCGCACCGTTCCAGCGCAAATACCAAACTGCTTGAAATCTTTCATCTTCGTCGTGCCAATACCTCAGCAACGCTCGAATTTTTTTATTAACTACAGAAGCATATCAATCAGAAACTCGAGCGCGGCTTTTCGGAGCGATCGAATTGTAAACAATCCAAGAACAAATGCTTTTTTATCCACCGGTATAAAAAAAAAAAAGAAATAAATGAGGAAAATGACTCTTTTGGTTCGCACTTTTCTGAAATATCACTTGATAATGACGATGGGGTGAAAGATGAAGATGAAATTGTAATGAAACGCGAATTTTTATTGCTTTGAATTCTAATAAAAACTTTCTCGTTAATGAAATGGCGTCATTTTGAGAATTGAAGGCTCTTTTAAGAACATGTTATTTTTTTAAATAAAATATGGGATAAAAACATACAAAATATAAAATTCTCATAACCCATTCTTGGCTTATAAACAGACTATATGATTCTCTACAAAATTAAATGATTACGTAATTAATAATAATTACACAGTAGTTCCTTTTTTTTTACTTCGCTTCAATATTTTTGAACTTTCCAAACTATTGCAGGCACTCTTACAATATATTCATGCAACACATTTCCTTCAAAAATAATTTCTGGTTAAAAAAAGGCAGCCAATGAAGAAAAAGTGATTTCGAGATTTTTTGGGTAAACTTTCATTTTCTGTAAGAGCCATTTTGACACTCAATAAATTTTGTGGTGTTGAGAGATTTGCAAAGCTTTATTTTCAAACAAATATGTAATCACATAATACATATATTTATTGTCAATGATTACATAATAGTTGCTAAAATATGATGAAATAATGTTTTCTGTAAATAACAAAAAGTAAAATGTGATCTCCATGTTAAAAAGAACGATTTTTATAAAATTCATGGTAATTTTCGTTCTTGAAATAATGTGAAAATCATAAAGGATCAAATAATGGCAATACAATTTTTGACCTAATGAAAAACTAATTTTTCGTTAACACTCGATTACGATATTTTTGCGAATTTCACAACATATTTGATGAAAACTTCGTTTTTCGCGAGACCACTCTAAACGTTCAGCGTCAAATTTGAATCAATAAAGCCACGGAACCCCTATAGTTTCGAATGTACAATTTCTTTTTCTTTCTATTTTTTATTGACATCTTAATACTAGAAATAGAAAAATTGAGAGTTGGTTTTGAACATCAAAATTAAATCTTACGATGGGGAACATTGATAAGAAAATTTTAAAAATCACGAGCAGTTGTTTGTTTTATTTTCAAAAATATCGACATTATCATTGTGAGCATCGATAACTTGTCCCACCATTTCTTGAGATTATAATTCTAGGTCACCATTGTGAAATTTTCAACTCGATTGAAAAATCATTTTGAGTACATTTTTATTCGCAAGAATTTCAAAAAATGATTGGAATCTTGAAAAGTTATATAATTCATTCTTTGTTAAGATACAATTATTTCAACTCCTTGAATTATAATCCCAAGATACATTCAATTTTAATTTCGACTTATAATTCCAAATTTCATTTTATTCCAATACTTATCAAAACGAAGTTTTCAACACAAGAATTTCCTCGATGACTCGGTTTTCAATACTTGTAGTATTCAATTATCAGTAGTTTTTACATTTGTCAAGTTGTTCCGATTTCATTATAACTTCCATTGAATCATTTTTTTGTATAATAAACAGGAAAATCATCGTAGAAAAGGTCTGAGAATCGGATAGTAAATGTAAAATCTCAAGGTTTAGAGATAACAAAAAAATCAAAAAACTAATATGTATAAAAGCCGATGTCGCAGTGAAAAAAGACAAACATGAGTGTATGAAACAAAGTGAAAAAATTGAGGAGGCTCAACATGGATCGGTAATAATCTGAAGACAATGTAAACCTAAAGTTACGGCGGGGGCGGATCGCAATCGCAAATGTCGTGACTGTTGACATTGACTTCGGAAACGGAAATGTTGGTGCATTCGATACTGAGACTGGAGTCGCTGGAGCAGTTGGGACAGTCGCAGCATATGCTCCTGTTGCCATTTCTGGAACTGTCGCTGTCACTTTCGCTGTCGACACTGGAAACAGGGCTATCCCTCCCACATCGCTCTTTTCTCAGGGCCTCGTTTTCCCTGCGCAACTTGTCGTTCGCCTGCTGGAGTTCTTCAATCTTTTGCTGGAAAGACTTAATTTTCTCATCAACCTAAAAACATTTTCATACAACAATAATTAACTACAAAATAACAATAAACCTTTTATTTCCAAATATTAAAAAAAATACTTCCATTATTTTATAACATTTTTAAATATACTGTATCATAAAAGAAATACAAATGCAAAGTAAAACATTTCTTCATTCTACTTTTAGACTCAATTATTGCCATATTTATTTGTTTACCTCTCTTCGATTTTTACTTCTTTTCGTCAGCACGTCCAATTTCGCCTCCAACTGTTTATACTCTTGAAGAAGTTCGAACTTGGTCAACTTTGCCAATCTTTCTGCGTGGAATTCCTCGTATTCATTAGAAAATTCCTTGGTCAAATAATCTTCTTCGTCTTCCGGTGTTGAATAAAAATCTTCTCCCGAGTCTATGCTGAAGCTCGAGTCTCGTGTTCTGCAAAAATTAAATTTTTGGATCCGAATTGAAAATTTCACAATTTTGTCTCTGATAACCAAGAATTCCAATCTCAAGATTTAGGGGCAAATTACTGACGTTCAATGATAGTATCGACATTTTTCAAATAGATATTTGTTTATCTAGGTGCTAAAGTATGACGTTTTATGTTTTTGAAACAAGAATAAAATATTCGTATCATCAACAAAGTGAGTTCTTTACCTCTTTTGTATTGACGAAAAAATTTTACGTTGTGTTGGGCAATGTGTAAAACACCTGCACAGGTCACGTGACGAGGGAAAAAACAGCAAAAACGAGTCACGTGACCTAAGAGGGGATTTTACACGTTGCCCAACAAAATGTGTCATTTTTGCATTGCTGTGCATGAAGTGAAGAACTCGCTGGTGATAGTTGAGGTATAAAAAAAAACTTTGGCTTGTTATCTACAACGTTTATCAATATTCCTCATCACTACAAGAACATAACTTCATTAATTGCTATAAAACATGGACATTACAGGTGAAATAACTATTCACTATTCTCTTTATAAAATAAACTTGAGTCATTTTTTAACATTATACCATAGTCATTGAAAATACGAAATTTTATCCATGTAGACTTTACGAAATCATGTTAAATCTGAAAGTTGTTGAAAAATAATATTACCTCATCGTCATAGGCTTGTCGTCGGAGGTTTCGACACCCGCCAACTTTTGCTCGAGGTCGGGCATGTCGTTGTGGTCCGCGATGAGAAACTCATTGGTGTTGTACGGGGCCCGAGGTTTTTTCGGCCTGTTGCGCATTCGACAACGCATCCTCTGGTGATACGTCGATGGCTGCTGTTGAGCGTAAGGGTACGGTCGTCTCTTTTTCGCTTTTCCCCTACGAGTTTTCCGTTTCTTCGTCACCGAGTCGCTCCCACCATTTTCTTTTTGTGTTCCTCCTCCCCCACTCTCGCCACCGCCACTACTTTCAAATTTTGATGATTTCTCCCCATTTTCGGAACACTAGGAATTTACAAAAATAATTACACTTTAACATTTTCCAAACAAATATAATCAAATTTAGGTCAATTTGTATTTATAACATTAAATGATGTTCTACAAAGTGAAACTTCTAATGTCCTACCATAGTGCATACATGGGATGTTTAACAAAGTGAAACTTCTAATGTTGCCCATTTAAAAATAGATCAGGGCTTTGAATTGTCAAATATATAAACGAATTTCTACTACACAACCAAAAGAAAATTATTTCAAGAGCGTTCAGCATTTCCACGAAAAAAAGTGCACAAAAGAATAAACTTGAAAATTTTTATCCAATTTTACATTGTATTTTTATACATCCATCAACTTGAAATTCATTATCGAAATCTGCGTTTTTGCGGTGTATTTTAAAACTGCTTTATATGCACGAGAAATATAAAAAAAAAATAATTTCACACGTTTTACTGATCTCGCAGACACGACAATAAAATTAAATCACGAATCGGTTGAAAAATACTCGGGAAGCGAAAATATCGCAATAAATATTTACACCGCACATACGATTTATTTCCTTTGCGCGAGAAAAAAAACTCGTTTCTCCATATTTTTCGCTTTCAAATACGTGAGTATATTTTGAGTCATTGCTAATAAAAACATTAAAGAACTTGAAAAAAGCATTGAGATTCCAAAATTTCTCAACGTTTCCATTTTTATTTTAATTAAATTAATATTTGCATGAGTTGGCATGAAATTTACATACTGATTGAATGAATCTCATATAATGAATTTCTTATGTTGACATGATGTTCACGTGAAGAAAAAATATAAAACCAATTAGGAAGTTGCATAGAAAAAAAATCGATAAGTATTTTTTTGCATTATTTGAAAGGATTTGTGAATTTTACATACATAGATATACTGAGCATGCTAATGTTATACTTTTTAAAACGATGTGTTTCCGTCAAATTTTTGATATATTACAAAAAAAACGCGTTTCCGAAATTTTTCAATAAACTA
This sequence comes from Platygaster orseoliae, assembly GCA_030522825.1. Classification (NCBI taxonomy): domain Eukaryota; kingdom Metazoa; phylum Arthropoda; class Insecta; order Hymenoptera; family Platygastridae; genus Platygaster; species Platygaster orseoliae. The sequence goes on from JAPYZL010122306.1 coordinate 9,706, forward strand.
ACGATATCAACAATTAAAAAAATCAATGCAACTTCCTAATTGATCTCAAAAGCTGTTTTATAAACTTTACGTAAATTTTACATAAACATGTTTACAAGAGTAGAGAAAAGCTCCAAATCGCAAAAATTATCCGTAAACTTTACAAGTTTCGCAACATTTTGTCACTTGAATATCATCAAAGAGAGGTGAAAATTGTTATGCAATTTGCTCGAATACTCGTAAATGGCAACAAAACGTGAGGTAAAGGCGAAAAAATTACGGTACTCGAGAAAAATGCGCTTAATTAAGATTTTAGCAGATAGTCAACATTTCACATGGTGAAATCATGCGATTCCAATGGAAAATGATTGCATAGAATTTCAGCAAACCGAATCGGGCTACTTATCTATTTTTATCGCGTTCGCGTATTCGCGTTAATAGGTTCTTTCGTGCTCCGGCGCATTATTGATTAGCGACAACATTTATCGAAGTCGGTACAATAATAATAAAGCAAATAAAATTGTGACTCGCACGATATAAAGTCTGATTAGATTTTTGCTGCCCCCCCCCCTTCGACTTATTCACCAAAATAATTGTTGTTTTTTTCAAGATTCTTCGATTTTTTATTTTCCTTGCAACGGAGAAAAGCTGAATCTGAAGATTAAATTTTCTGATTGCAGTTTCTGATAGAATTGATTTTATACGAGCATGCATATTGTTGAAAATAGGAAAATGCCGTTTTTTCGTAATAATTGATAATTTTATGTACTCGTTTTATAATATTAATTGTTATTCGTGATTTTTAAATTGTTTAATTATTTGATTCGTTAAATAACATTCCGGAAACTCAATTTTTCCACTTTCCGCATTTATGTAGGAAAAGTTGTATTATAACGGAAAATATTCTAAGTTCCATTTTTTAAAACAAATTCTCTTGCTATCATAATTTTTATGGACTATATGAAATTTCGAAATTGTCCAGTTTTTTCTCATTTTTTTTTCCAAGTTCGTTGTTTGAAAACTACGATTTTTCTAAGTCTAAGTTCCATTTTGACGATTATTTTTATGCTTCATTTTCTTGAAATTTTAAGATTTCACCAAAAATGGTTCGATCAGAAAACATAAATTCAAAGAAAATAAAGTTTTTGAGTTCAATAAATTTTCGAAATTTTTTTGATTATCATAAAAAAAATCAACAACTTCTAGATTTATAAGTTACACTAGTGAGTTCTTCATTTTTTTTTTTTTTTATTGTTGTTTATTGTCAATACATGTATTATTTTCACATTTTTCGAAATATTTGTTCATACACTGAGAGAAGAAATGTTAACTATAAACATATGTATTTTCGGATATGGCGAAATAGATATAAATTTGCCCTAAACGTATAACACTTTTGATCAAATACAATTTTGTAACTGTCAAAAAATTATATTTATTTAAAAGTGTCATACGTTTGGGGCAAATATATATCTATTTCGCCATATCCGAAAATACATATGTTAATACATTTCTTCTCTCAGTGTATTTTGAACTATACAAACAATATATTTCCGCATCTTATGTGAATACTATCAACAGCGTGTAATTTCTAAAGAATGAAACAGGATTAATATCAAGAAATTGGAATTATGGCTTTTGAAATTCGACGTTACATATTCATAATAAACAAAATATTTTTCGTAAAAAAAATCACGTAATAAGACAAGTTTCGAATCGAAAAATTTTTGATTTTTTTTCACGATACTCAAAGTAATTTCGAAAATTTATTAAGCCGCACAATTTTTTTTCAAGAGAAAATCCTCATTCGCAAAATTAAACACAAACTTTTAAGATCGATAGTTTTTGGTTTTATCATAGTTCCTAAAAATAACTGCCAAAATAGCATTTTAACTCCAAAAAATTTTAATTCACAAAGAACGAATATTTTCCAATAGAGATCAAAACTATATATTGTCAATTTAACTTATTAAAAAAAAAAAAAAAAAAAAAAATCAAAAAAAAAAAGATAAAATGTTAACATTTTTTCGAAACATGAAGCTGAGAATTTTTTCTGTTAGAATGAAACTTCACCTACAATATAAATAAAAAAAATTATTACGTGGATACTAAGGACAATCAACTTTTAGCCGATGTTTCGAAAATTTCCTAGGAAGAAATAACTGAAATTCAAACGAAATAAAAAAGTATATGTCTCATCTATTTCGATAGAAAAGCTATAAAAAAGTTTTCTCGCGAAAAAAAAACTTTCTTGTACTAAAAAAAAAACGTCCGCGAATTATACGATCATTTATTATATATTGATAATAAATGATCAGAATTTTAAGGGGAGAGGTTCCTATAGATTGGGGTTTTTGCGCCTCAAATTTGTCCGTGGATTAAAAAAAAACTATCGATCTGAGATATTTCAACTTTTGAACAATCATTTTTCTTTATTTACTCTAATTACAAAAAAAAAAATTTTTTGGAGAATCTTGCTTGGATCCCGAGATATGGGCTGCCAAAGTTGACCGTGCATTTTTCACTGGCGTGCACGATAGCCTTAAAACTCCTCAACCAATTCTAATGATTTATATATCAAATTAAAGCGCATTAAATTTCCCATGGACTGACGTTTTTTAAATCGTTAAAAAAAAACTTTTTATTAAAATTTAGATTAACAATATAGGAAAAAAAAAGATTTTTTACAAAAGTCGTATAAAAAAACAAAAAAAATTTTTTTTTCATAAAACAAAAACGTCAATCCATTAAAGACATAATAATAAAAAAATATTGTCAAACATTTTGGTTCTAGGATTATTTTTTGAGGCTCTAGAGTGCACGCCGTTTGCCTCTCCGAAAAATGCACGGTCAACTTTGGCAGCCCATATTTCGGGATCCAAGCAAGATTTTCCAAAAAAATTTTTTTTTGTGATTAGAGTAAATAAAGAAGAATAATTGTTTAAAAGTTCAAATATCTCAGATCGATAGTTTTTTTAAATCCACGGACAAATTTGAGGCACAAAAACCCCAATCTATAGGAACCTCTCCCCTTAAGTCAATCGATCCAAGCTTTTTATTTCTGAATTTATGTCAATATAAATTCATATACATAATTATATGAATAACAATATTCACACATGTATATACATATTCAAACTCTACATTTTTAAGTGAAAAGTCATTCACAAACATGAAAAAAAAATTCAATATGTATCAATGAGGCTGGGAAAAAAAATGTTTCATCATCCAGAACGACAGAAACGCATTTATCTAATAACACCTGGATGATCCTCGACGAGTTCGTACGTGTTGATGCCGATTCTACGTGCTTTTTCGCGCATTGACAAAAACATCTTCCTTTACGAAGTATTTATTCGACGATTAAATTATTGAAATTTTTAAGAGTAATTAGGATATGTACATACACATATTGTTGAGGATTTACCAATAACATGATAGTAAATTTGTGATAAATAATTAGTTTCGTTTATTTGTTAAATAGTAACCTGGGTTTTTCAGACACTTTTCAATTACAGACTGCTTCATATTAAGAGATAAAAAAATTGGAAATAAGTTAATGAACTTTTACTTTGACAACAAAATACTCTAAATGAATCAAATTTTTTTTACATTACTAGAGGTCCTAAGTTTTCTTCAAAAAGTAGTGACTTTATAGATTTTAACTTACTTGAAATATTTTTCGTGTTTCTTCAGAGTTTATACATGGATTTTAAAAATTGTATAGATTTCAATTATTTTTTAGTACTTATGAAATATAGTAAGATTCACTAGTATTTCCATAGATTTTTTTATAAATTTCTACACACATTTCTACAATTTTATGATGTAGGTAAAGCCCCAAATATTTAATATTAAAAAAAATTGAGTATAGGAAAAAAAAATTTCCAGCTTTCTGTTAACAACAAACCTCAAGCTCCTTAACAAAATATTTAACACAACCCTCCCCATAACCAGAAATCAAAAATAATTTTTTTTTCTGGCTTCATTTTAAACACTTAAAACTTCAGGTCATATTGATGTTCTGGAATTCTAAATTTAATTGGTTTCTAGTAATTATTTTATTACTATTACCAATATTATTTATTGGTTTCTAGTAAATATTTTTACAGGTTTTTTAGAGAACAGTTACTTCATTGATTTCTAGTACTTTTAGAATGCACAATATTTAAAGGATTTTCTGGTATTTTTATAAATATCTAGTTTTTTTTCTATTTTTTTGTAAAAATAAAATAAATTAAAAAATTAAATACAATCTTTTTATATTTTCTAGTTTTTCATAAGTTCCTAGAGTTTTCAAAGATTTCTATAAAAATTTCTAAATTTTGAAGTTTTATAGATTTGTACTATTTCAATAGATTTTCCAGAAAACTATCAAAAAGTGTAAATAAAAATAAATCAAGTAAAGAAAAATTGCAATAAATAAACCATGTAAAATGAACTTCTCAGTGAGTAAATTTCAAAATCTTATAGATTTTAAAAATTGTATAGATTTCAATAATTTTGTTGCTACTCATGAAATTTAGTAAGATTCTCTAGTATTTCCATGGATTTTTTATGAATTTCTACACACATTTATACAATCCTATGATGCATGTAAAGCTCCAAATATTCAATATTAAAAAAAAATGAGTAATGAAAAAAAAAAAATTCCAGCTTCTTTGGAGCACTTTTGTGAACAACAAACCTCAAGATCCTTAAAAATAGATATTTATGCTACAAGGGAGAAAAAGGATGATTCCAACGAGTGCAAAGTTTGGGCACGAGCGAAGCGAGTGCCCAAACTTTGCACTCGT
>JAPYZL010122307.1:0-10259 GCA_030522825.1 Platygaster orseoliae
GAGGAGTTGTGAGCCACTCATTTTTTGACATTTAACGAGCTAACTTCATTTGTTTGATGTTACATCATACTTTATGATTGTTTATGCAAAATCTAAGCATTAAACACTTGCAACGCCTGCGATTGGGCAATCTACTTGAAATGCACCTGAATGACCACTAGTTATTGGACTTACAAGCATTGCATTTCAGATTGATCTTCATCATTTTTTACTTTTTTTTATTAATTAATAATGATATTGCCATTCAGAAACAAATTACCATTTTTTAACAAAAGTAGTAGTTGTTTTTTTAATTTTAAAAGTGGCTCATGATTCCTCGAGATTTTTGAAGCTTGAGAAAATGCAAATTTTTTACTATCGTCTGAGAATCATCCAATTCGAAGATATTCGATTGAATTATTGTGACTAAAAGAAAGGTAATTTGTCATAGTACAACATCCCGCGTTGAAATGTTAAGGAAAACTTGATTTGATGACAGTCCGTTGAGCATATAAAAAAGTGGCTCATAATACCCCGGTCTCCCCTAATGATAACTACAGAAAATTAACGTATGTGATAGATTTCAAGGATTTTTGTATTGTATGTAATTTAGAAAACTATCTTGCATCTTATTGTTTTTTTATAGAAATTGATATGGTGTAATTTTGAAAATTTCAATTATTTCCAATATCTAAAATCATTTCTCTGCAGCAGTTCTTTTGTTATAACTTTTTTTTGTATTTTTTAGTGTTTATTCAATAAAAATGATATTTATATTTCTTTAGGTATTTTCTTTATTTATTGTTTAGTATGATATCTAAGTTAGAAAATTTTTATTTTTTTTTTATCGATTTTGAAGCTTATTCATAACCAGAGAAAATTTACATACTTCACAGATTTTAAGGATTATTGAATTGAATGTGATTTATAATATTGTCTTGTATTTAGTTGTTTTTTCATATAATTTGATGCTGTCATATTGAAAATTTCAACAATTTCCAATATTTTAAATAATTTCTAAGATAAAAGTTCCTTCGTTATTAACTTTTTTTCGTATTATTCATAGTTTATTCAATTTGATGAATTATATGGTGTTTTTATGGTTTTCTAGGTTTCTACACTGACGATGAGAAAAAAACCAAATGATTTGTACTATAAATATTGGAAAAATTTCTGTATTCTAGGCAAATTTACAATAATATTTTAATTTTTCATATATTATAGCACCCTTAGCCATATAAATATATTTATTTTCACCATGCAGTATAGGAAAACGTCGAATATCGCAATTATAAGTTGATGAATAGTAAAGAATACTACTCATACTATATTTTTTACTCTAGTTATTAACAGTTCTTAATATACAAGATATGGGAAATCACCTTATATGATCATAATTTCTGTTTTTTTTCGTAAGTATTACTGTAGATTTATGATTTTTACTAGAACGTAAAGCTACATTTACTATACTATATACCATTGACTACAATAGAAATATTCTGAAAAATACAATACTGTATATAGTAAAATTAACTGTATTTTTTAGTAAAAAGTACCAGATTTCCTTTTACTTTTTCTCTCTGACATTACTACATTCGATTACCTTCTATATTTATATCATATTCTGATTAAATTAAGAAATACGCGTTCTAAAATAGTCGCTTGTTTCTTTTAACGTACACACACGTAGAAAATTATTGCTACTACACAGACGACAAATCGATGGTCTGTTCTGCATTCCCTCATCAACATACGACAACTTCTCCCTGGGAACCAAGATGTTTTGCTCGTTGATTCGTAGCATTCGGTATGGGTCTCGACATAGACATCCACGACAACGAACCACGCAAGACAATGCCGAACTGGAATTGAATTGAACCGGAATATTGACCAAAAGCCACGCATTGTTCCATCTTGTTAGACTCTGAATGCACTCCCGAGACGTGACGTTGACGAATTCGAGCATTGATTTCATAAATAAATGATCTTACGTTGAACATTACCATGAAATAACGAAAAAAAAAACACAAGATTTTCATATTTTTATTATTAAAAGTTTGTATTTGTCATTACATTCGTAAAAACTTCTGATTTAGTTCATTTTGAATAAATACGTGACAATTTACTTTAAGAGACAAATCTGAAGAAATTTTGCACTTTCTCGAGGGTCGTTTTATTTTTCATTTATACCAATGAAATAGAATTGCTCTTAAACTTTTGTTAATGAGAATAAACTGCGTAACGTAATGGAAACATGTGAAAAATAGCCACGAAAATACTTAGGCGCTTCAGGATTAATAGTACAGTAAAATTTAATGATCCATTATCCATTTTTATTACACGTTTCGCCTCTTCATCTTGCAGAAAAAACTAACTTGATGAAAGCTCGGACGCTCGTTTGGGAAAATCGATCGTTTTATGCAGATGCGTTCTCTGAGAACTTACAATTAAGTATAATCAGTTGTGAATGTAAAATTGTTATCAAAGAAAATAACTTGATTTTTAAGTCTAATGTGAAATCCAAAAGATTTTTTTGAATAACGAATTATTTAATTATCCGATTTCGTCGGATTAAACAATAAAATATTTACGATGCTTGCAAACTGCGTCCTGTGCAATTTGAAGCAACTTACGTTTCAATGATTTATGCAAATCTTAATCAAGAACGTTGAAATTCTGCAACAAATAATGAAGCTCGACATTATTATTGCATTTAGTGGAAGAACTTGGATAGAAATTTACAATAAAATACAGAAAGTCGTTACACAAATTTTTGCTATTTCGAAGAAATTTATGAGACGTTTCGAAACTTATTGCAAAGTTTGCCAAAGTTATTCCCAACGTTTTGTAATTTTGTAACGTCTGAAAAATTCATTTTCACATAGAATTTTATTAATTTTCGGCTGGGAACTTTTTATGCATTTTTTCCATATTTCCCAGTGCTCCAGGAATTTTCGATTTTCAAGTTTGAAAACGTGGAAACAAACTTTTTTATTCGGGGGGGAGGCGGAATTGAAAATTCTTATTCGAATCTTCTTTTTATGAAAAGGAATTGTGTTAATTTTTATGTTACTTAAGGTAATTTTTGGCATGAAGATAATTATTCTTTGACCCTCGTGAAATTAACCTTCGAAATTTCAGGGAATAACGTCAAATGCCGAAACCTTTAACTGGTAAGTTATTGACTCGACGCAAATACGAAATCAGGGAATATTTCATGCAGTGTTATTAACGTCCCATCGTAATAACGCTTGCTAAATAGTGGTTAATGGAAAGTTTCGTGCCTCGTGGACTTACTGATAAATCCACTTTGAATTTTGCAGAGTCTCGGTGCCGAACTTCCAGGCTCTCAATTTTCGCGATCTCATAATATTTGAGGAAATGTCGTCGAATGAATGAGCCAATTGGAACTTTAACCTCTCCTAATTTTTAATTAAAAAAACTGGAATTTGAACAAGGAAGTTTAAATTTTTTTAAGGTTCAACTTTTCTTTTTTACTGATAAAGTAATTTTTGTAACACATTTTCGGGCATTTTGAATTTGTGATGTTTTTGTTATAATCAACTTCGATCGAAAAATTCAATAATACAAAAAAAAAAGAATGAAGGTCTTAGGTGATGTAAATAATTACAGAGATTGAATGATCCATGTTTAATTTGTTGATTATGATTATTTAATCAATTCATTGATTCACGATAAATAAAAAAGTATTGAAATTTCAATTCATACTCAGTTAAAACTAGACTTCAATTTGATTTTTATTATTTAATACGTCATTATTTTATACGTGAATTATGAAAAAATATACTGAAAAAATCCAATTGGATTTCCAATTGGAGAAATGATCAGTTTTCCAATTAGATTTCCACTTGAAAATCCAAATTGGTTCCCATTTGGAAATTCAACAAGATATACAGTTGAGAATCAAACAAGATTTACAGTTGGAATTCCAACAAGATTTACAGTTGGAAATTCAACAAGATTTCCAGTTAAAAATCCGAGTGGATTTCTTTTAGGAAAATTTTAATGTCATTGAAGTTTAGAATCCAATTGGATTTCTACTTGGAAATCCAACAAGATTTGCAGTTGTAAATCCAACAAGACTTCCAGTTGTAAATCCAACAAGATATCCAGTTGTAAATCCAACACGATTTCCAGTTGTAAATCCAACAAGATTTTCAGTTGTAAATCCAACAAGATTTCCCGTTGTAAATCCAACAAGATTTCCAGTTGGAATTCCAATAACATTAAATTTACAGTTGAAAATCCAACAAGATTTACAGTAGGAAATCCAACAAGATTTACTATTTGAAATGCAACAAGATTTACAGTTGGAAATCCAAATAGATTTCTTTTAGGGAAACTGAAATGTAATTCCACTGGAAAATTCAATGGAATTTCCAACTGGAAATCTTGTTCGATTTCCAACTTGAAATCTACTTGGATTCCCAACTGGAAATCTTGTAAAATTTTCCACTGAAAATCCTCTTGAATTTCCAACTGGAAATCTAATGAGAAAACTAACCATTTCTCCAATTGAAAATCCAATTGTGACCGAAATTTCAGTTAAGTTTTTCTAAAAAAAATCCACTTAGATATCCAACTGGAAATCTTGTTGAATTTTCAACTGAAAATCCAATTAGATTCTTAACTGAAAAATATGTTGGTTTTCCAACTAGAAATATTGTTGAATTTCCAACTAAAAATCCTATTAAATTCTTAACTGGAAATTCTTGTTGGATTTCCAACTGAATATCTTGTTGAATTGCCAACTGAAAATCCAATTGGATTCTCAACTTGAATTACATTTAGGTTTTCTTTAAAACAATTCACTTAGATTTCCAACTGGAAATCTTGTTGGATTTCCAACTGGAAATCTTGTTGAATTTCAATGGGATTCTCAACTGGGAATCTTGTTGAATTTTTAACTGAAAATCCAATTGGATTCTCAACTGAAATGACATCAAAGTTTCCCCAAAAGAAATCTATTTGAATTTCCAATTGGAAATCTTGTTGGATTTCTAACTGGAAATCTTGTTGAATATTCAACTGGAAATCTTGTTAGATTTCCAACTAGAAATCTTGTTGAATTTCCAACTGAAAATCCAATTGGATTCTCAACTGGAAATCTTCTTGGTTTTCCAACTGGAAATCTTGTTGCATTTCCAACTGAAAATCCAATTGGATTCTCAACTGGAAATCTTCTTCATCTTGTTGAATTTCTCACTGAAAATCCAATAAGATTCTCAACTGGAATTACATTAAATTTTTCTTAAAAGAAATTCACTTGGATTTCCAACTGGAAATCTTGTTAGATTTTCAATCGGAAATCTTGTTCAATTTCCCACTGGAAATCCACTTGAATTTTAATCTCGAAATCCAATTGGAAAATTGACAATTTCTCCAATTGTAAATCCAATTGGATATTCGACTGAAATTTCATTTAAGTTTTTTAAAACAAAATCTACTTAGATTTCCAACTGAAAATCTTGATGGATTTCCAACTGGAAATCTTGTTGAATTTCCAATTACATTCTCAACTGGAAATCTTGTTGAATTTCCAATTACATTCTCAACTGGAAATCTTGTTGAATTTCTAACTGAAAATCTAATTGAATTCTCAACTGAAACTACATTTAAGTTTCCCCAAAAGAAATCTACTTGGATGTCCAACTGGAAATCTTGTTGAAATTTCAACTGGAAATCTTGTTGAATTTCCAACTGAAAATCCAATTGGATTCTGAACTATAAATCTTCACGGTTTCCCAACTGGAAATCTTGTTGAATTTCCAACTGGAAATTCAATCGGATTCTCAACTAGAAATCTTGTTGAATTTCCTACTGAAAATCCAATTGGATTCTCAACTGAAATTACATTTGATTTTTCTGAAAAGAAATTCACTTGGATTTTCAACTGGAAATCTTGTTGGATTTCTAACTGGAAATATTGTTGATTTTTCAACTGGAAATCCAATTTGATTCTGAACACGAAATTTTCTTGGTTTTCCAACTGGAAATCTTGTTGAATTTCCAACTGCAAATTCAATCGGATTCTCAACTAGAAATCTTGTTGAATTTCCTACTGAAAATCCAATTGGATTCTCAACTGTAGTTACATTTAAGTTTTCTTAAAAGAAATTCACTTGTATTTCCAACTGGAAATCTTGTTGGATTTCCAACTGGAAATTTTATTGGATTTCCAACTGGAAATCTTGTTGGATTTCCAACTGAGAATCTTGTTGGATTTCCAATTGGATTCTCAACTGGAAATCGTGTTGAATTTATAACTGAAAATCTTGTTAGATTTACACCTGGAAATCTACTTGGAATTTCAACTGTCAATCTTGTTGGATTTCCAACTGTAATTCTACTTGGATTTCCAACTGGAAATCCAATTAAATAACTGACCATTTCTCCAAGTGTAAATCCAATTGGAAATTCTAATGGATTTTTTCAGCATGGTGAAGTCATCTATAATTTAAAATATTATTGAAAACTGAACCGAAAAATCATATAATTAATCAAATCCAATACATGTTACAAACATGTATAAAAATTCAAACTAAGTCCGTAAAGCCTCTTTTTTCCCCATAGTTTTGCATAATTTGTGCTGCTATTAGATCACTTTTCGTGGCGCTGGATAACAAATTGTGCGGGTTACCAAGAGAGATCGTTGCGCTTGAGAATTCACGGTGTCTCAACTTTGACGCTGGATACGCAAAAAGCTTGATGATAAATAGTTTTCCGAAACTAGTCGTGTAATCAAGACTGGGAGGGTCGATTGCAATCCAAGTTTTTTACTTTGACGACTCGCGGATTCTTTCGGCGAACTAATTAACTTTCCGTTCATTTTGGTCTTAACTTGAACGTCCTGTTTTTCGTAAGAGAAAACTGCATTTAGTTAAAGTTAGATTGCATAAAAAACAGCAACATTAAAAATACCGATAGAAACCGTGAAATTCGTTGTTCTTGCATTTACAATTCCGTTGATTCATTGCATAATAATTTCAGGGCAAACGTCATTCGAAAGTTAGCCCCGATGTGGCGTTGACATGAACATTTACCTATTGCAACGTGTATATAATTCACTGTTTCATGATCTATATTCAACTTCTCTGAAGCAAATATGTGGCGGAATTTAGGATTGGGTGGAATTCGCGCTCTGTTATGAGATGCGTAGAGCCAGGCAGCACGTACATACAAATATTACAAACGTCAGGATATACGAACTCACGTACCGTTAATTGACGTTATCATAGGCTTGCCACAGATAACTATCTATATGTAATTTGTTATAATACAAGCATCTGCTGGACGTTTTGTATTATTCGCCGTTGATGGCGTGTTCCCTAGGTCACTAAAACCCGCATTGCAAAGGATCTAATCAGTTCTAGTCAGGGGCGTTGCGATGTAATTGTAACCTGAACGTTCTAAAACTTGAATATTTTATTATATAATTGAAAATTTTTTCATGTTATGACAAAATTTTGTTTGTAATGTTAGGGTACGTTCAGAAATGTTCGGGTATATTCGAGTATAACATTTTGTGACATTAGTGTATGTTCAGAAGTGTTCGAGTATTTTCGGAAATGTTCGAGTATGATAGGATATGTTCGGAAGTGTTTGGGAATGTTCGAGTATAACATTTTATGACATTAGCGTATGTTTGGAAATGTTCGGGGATGTTCGGAAGTGTTCGGGTATTTTCGGAAATGTTCGGTATGGTAGGGTACGTTTAGAATTATTCGAGTATCTTCCTTCCTTAAATCTTACGTGTTAAGTTTTAAGTCTTAAGTGTTAATTTTTAATTCTTAAGTACTAAGTCTTAAGTGTTAAGAATTAAGCGTTAGGTATTAAGGGTTAAGTCTTAAGTATTGAATGTTAAGTCTTAAGTGTTAAGTCTTAAGTATTAAGTGTTACGCCTTACGTGTTAAGTCTTAAGTGTTAAGTCTTACGTGTTAAGTTTTAAGTGTTAAGTCTTAAGTGTTAAGTGTTAAGTCTTAAGTGTAAAGTCTTTCGTGTTAAGTTAAGTCTTACATTAATTGAAATAATGTAAAATTCTTCAATTCTGTTATATACATGAGATTCTTAGCTCTTTCATTACAAAATCATCCCTTCTTAACTTCAGAATTTAAATGATTTGTGTTTCCAAATGACGTTTTTTTGCATTACTTGCCAAGAAAAAAACTTGGCCAACTTGATTAATGCTCGATAAAACGTGTTTGCCAATTCCACCTGTATAATGGCACTCCTTATTTCACTCTCAAGAGACCAGTATTGTCGGAGCGTCGCTTCAAGATCAGAATTCAAACGAATGATGTCACTGACAGACTTTCCGGGACGACACTTCAGGGACGACCCAGAAGATTCCTTCTGAAAACACTGCCCTTATCCTCGGAATCGAATGTACGGGAAAAAACTCGAGTTTCTCGAATTTCAGCGATATCGTACAAACGGCGATAATGCTGCATCGACGAACCCAAAGGTCCCTGATCCTTGGGGTCAACAGAGACCAGGTGAACCCTACCGCAATTCGTTTATCGGGCTTATTTCATTTTGAAACTAATATCGAGAAATTTAATAACAATCATAGAACTCATATATTTCTGACGTATTGAAGACTTGATAAAAGATTCGGTGCAGTATTGGAAAAAATTTTTGTTTCCAAATTCTTTATGGCCCTAGAAGCACGAAAAATCAATTTTTCCACAATAAAATTTACAGAATTTGATACTCCAAGAATTTTTATGACTTTATGCATTACCAATAAATTTTCTAGATTATTTGTTTATATAAATAGTTGAAATAGATTTTATTTATATTTTAGTAGTTAGGTTCGAAATTTATAGTCCGAAAAACCTTAACTGTATACAGAGGCGCCGGAACCAAATTTTTTTTGGGGGGGGGGAATTTGTTTATATATATATATAATTTGATTAATCGTCATTCTTTAAACTTTATCACTCTATTTTATTGCACTATACTGTTGAATCATAACACGATTATAAAAATGACAATAATATTTAGACTGAAATTAATGTTATAAATGTAAAAATCATTAGAATTTTACTATTTTACTTTATTTACAATAATTTAAAATCGTTTAAAATTTAATCGATCGACTTATTTCTTCAATATCCGTGAATTATACTAAAAATCCTAACTGAAAATTTCAACTTGGGAACAATAGAGGCCCTTTACAAATTTTTAAAATCTTATGGGTAGTTCTCCGAAAAAAGGAGACTTTTGAGTTACAAAATTTTTTTCTCTAAATTTTTCCGAATTTTCGTTTTTTTATTACTCAGTGTCTTTGGTACATTGAAAGTAAAAACTAATGCAAGTATACAAGCTACAACTTTTATTATATGGTTTTTACATGCTCGCTAAGATCCTGAATTTTATGTTACTCTGATGCACTGGCCTAGAACATTTTTCGTGATCAATATACCGAAAATCATCATTTTGGTAGCTTTTTATATTATGCATTATGAGTTAAAGTACAGTTAGAAAAATTCGAATTTCAGACATGAAAATCTTATATTTCATATGCTCACTAATTTCACTGCATGAAAAACATAATGTTAAAAAAAAATCCAACTTCCGTGTTCCAATTTCAAAAAAATTATATTTATATAAAATATTGTACAAAATTTCAACGAATAACTAGGAATAGGACCAGAATTTTTATAGTCCGAACTTGTAACCACTGACAGTCGACGGGAATGGAAAACGTAAGAGAATCACTCGTTACGAATTCAATATTGCGCATTTCGCACAACCCTTGAAAAGGGTTGTAAAGAAAGTTGCAATCTTAAAATTTAAATCTAATATACTTTTGAAATTTGCGTGAACACAAAATTAACCGCAGAGACGGGAATGGACGCAATAAAAATACTGCACGTTTCGACACACATAATTTTGAATTGTTAGAAAACTAATAAATATTTACATCCAATTTTTTTTTCCTAGGAGTGACACGTTTAATGCGTATGAGACAAAAAAGCGGACTCGAATATTCAATGTAAATTAGTGCAAAAATTTTTGAGTTCCATTCCTGTATCTGCGTGCAATATTTTTTGGACATAAAAAAGTTTATCAGAAAAATATACTGAAATTGATTTCATTGACTCGAAATTTTTGAAAAAACAAATTTGAGAACTTAGTTTTTTGTTCAGTCATTGTTCATCTGCCAATATCACGTAATTGACTTACAATCTTCATGAAAAGTCTACGTTTTCTTCATGTGGACATGCGAGAAACACGTTTTCGAGCTGTACAAG
>JAPYZL010122372.1:0-30808 GCA_030522825.1 Platygaster orseoliae
GCGTTGAAAACTGTAAAGAAACCATAGCTACTGCAAATGCGATAGGTCGAGTATTGAAACTGAAATTTGTTTATGTTTATGTAAAAATATGAATACAAAGATTTTTTTTTAAAGATGAGTACATGCTGACCTACTTAGAGCAATAACTTTGAGCTCTCTATAGTTTTCAAGGTCATTACAAGGTTAAAGTTAATTAATAGTAGAAAACAAATTTTCTACTTACGAATTCGAAATTGGAGTAAATTTTGTATTCGAAATCAAACATGTATATTCAGATTAACTGAGAAAAATAACCTATAGTGTGATATAAATTTCAAGGTACATAAACATAAACAAATTTCAGTTTCAATACTCGACCTATCGCATTTGCAGTAGCTATGGTTTCTTTAGTTTTCAACGCCCTCCAGTGCCAAATTTCGAGTTAAAAAAATAATTAAAAATTGTTTGTCTACGTTTTTTTATCTCAGGAATGCGAATTTGATATCAAAAATCTTGTAAAATTTTTTTTTTTTTTTTGAGAGCAAAAAACATAAAAAATGAGGTCTTTCGCTTTTTTCTCGTAAGTTCACTGGAAAACCCCTACATCTGACCTCGAATTCGGATTCAGCGATACTAAATACGTATAAAAAGTTTTGTCTCATCAAAAGTACAGGACACTTTTTTTTGTGGGCCTGTGTTATTCCATCACAAATAATTTGTATTTCTTCAATTGATTCATGTATCAATTATTTCTTATTATTATTTTATTGTTTCATTTTTTGTGAGTCAGATGATTTTCAAATATAAAGTTTAAGATTTTGATTCATCTATAACAATCTTCTTGTATGTTTCTGAAGTTCCAAACGTTTAAAAATGAAAAAAAAATTTTCTTTTCCTAGTTGATTAAATAAATATTTTATTTATAGAAAATTAGATTGAATTGAATTACTCGTTTGAAACAAGACATCAAATAAAAAAATGTATTCATTTTTTTTTTAACGAATTTCTTTTTATTTATCCACTGATAAATTATTTCATCACAAATGATTTGCATTTCTTCAATTGATTCATGAGTCGATTATTTATTATTATTTATTGTTTCATTTTTTATGAGTCAGACGATTTTTAAATATAAAGTTTAAGATTTTAATCTATTTATAACACTTTTTTGTATGTTTCTGAAGTTCCGAACGTTTAAAAATGTTAAAAAAATTTTTCTTCTCCTAATTGAAATGATAAATGAATATTTTATTTATATGAAGTTAAATTGAATTAAATAATTCGTTTGGAACAAGACGTCATCCAATAAAAAAATTAAATTAATTTTTTAACAAATTTGTTTCTAGTTATCCAGTGATAAATTATTTCATCACAAAAAATTTGTATTTTTTCAATTGATTCATGAATCTATTATTTCTTATTTTTTATTATTTATTGTTTTATTTTTTGTGAGTCAGATGATTTTCAAACATAAAGTTTAAGATTTTCACCGATTTATAACACTTTTTTTTATGTTTCTAAGGTTCCAAACGTTCAAAAATAAACGAAATGAAAAAAATGTTGTCTTCTCATGATTGAAATGATGAATAATTAATTTGTTTATATAAAATTGAATTGAAATAAATTACTCGTTTGAAACAAGACATCATCAAATAAAAAATGTAATAAATTTTTTAACAAATTCGTTTTTATTTATCGAAAGATAAATTATTTCATCACAAAAAACTTGTTATTCTTGATTTGATTCATGAATCGATTATTTAGTATTATTTATTGTTGCATTTTTCGTCAATTTATTTCTATCAGTTTTTGAAAATTGTTATGTATCTCAGAAAAAGATACTAAAATTTATCAAACCAGTAAAGTTTTTTATTTTGTCAATGATATTTTTTTTTGTACTTACACCAAACAAATTTTTATCGTCTTCGAAGATTTGAGATTTCCTGACTTGAGAAAAGTTTTATTTTTCGAAAGTATAAATTTCTTTATATTTAAATAACTTAAATATTTAGTCTAAAACTTTGATCCATTTATAAAATTGTGAAACAATTTTTTGTATGTTTCTAGATTTTTAAACGTTAAAACATAAAATAAATGAGAAGAATTGTTTTTATTTCTTCTCGTAGTTGAAGTAATAAATAATTATCATTACGTAGCAAATATTATGTAATGTTACTCATTATTTCTCACTTTGATCTTGGTTTGAAATAAAAAACGGATTTTTTTTTCATTTTCGTTCATTTTTTAAATATTTGGAACTTCAGCCACATTTTTTGAGTAAAAATTGATGGAAGTACAATCGCTGAACATGTTGGCGAAATATTTTGTCTCATTTTCGCGATGTTAATGATAACATTTTTCAGTTTACGTAATTCTTAAAATAGGTGATTTTCATCGTTTTTCTGAAAAAAAAAAAATCAAATTGTATCTTGTGTAAGCGTAGTTATTGTTGAAATCGATTCCTTAGTTTCAGAATATACAATTTGATTTTTTTTTCTTCAAAAAAATAAAATAAAATTGCTCATTCAACGAATTACAGAACTTGAAAATGTTATTATAAATATCTTGAAAATAAACCAAAAGTTGCAAAAATACTTTACAAATAGGTTTAAATAGTGTAATACCATTCATTTTTGACGAAAATTTCTATGAGACAAAATATTAAGTTTTCCAGTGAATTTCCCGAATTCACATTTAATAACAATTATAAATATATGAAAATTTATAACTTTAAATAATTTATTTAAAATGAAATTTGGAGTATGTATTTCTTTCGAAATAAACTTTTTTTTTTTTTTTTTTTATAATTTGGGTTTTCCATTATTTCTAGAATTAATTCAGACTACAACTTTAACTTACATTGTAAAAATAAGTAAAAAAAATTTTTTTTTAAATTAACGTTTAACTTTTTGCACGATTAAAGTTGAAATAATAGAAGAAAGGTCTATTTTTCTAAAAAATAAATGAATATGATAAAAAACTAAAAAATTGAATAAATTTGAAAACAATTTACTTATTCAACTAGCCTCGGTTTCGAGAAAATCAGTCGGGAAAAATACCAGTAATTAACTTTTCCCAAAAATGCATAATTCAATTGCTATTGAGCGTATACGTTCAATAGCAATAGTTCGTAATTAACTTTTCTTTAAAAAATGTTTTTTTTTTAATTCTTTGGAAAATTGTCAACAGTAAAATTTTGCAAAAATTGTGAATTTTTGAATGACCGTTTTTTTATTATAAGGTTATAAATAACGTTTTTAAAGTTGACAATTTCTTTTGCAAAAAAAGGCACAGAAAGTCTTTGCCGTAACGTAGAACTACGTCAATCATTCGTAAGTCGTATATCGATAACTACTTCCACCAATTAAAAAACTACGTCAACCATTTGAAAAATGTTGTTTTGTTACATTTTTTATTTTATTTTTTTAAATTAAAGGCGAAGCAAAGAGAAGCAAGGTTAAGTCAAGGTGAAGGTACAGTCAGGTCAAGTCGAGGTCAAATCAGAGTTAAGTGTCAGGTCAAGTCAGAGTTAACCTAACATAACCTAACTGTATATACGATTGGGGTACAAGTTTTCCAATTTTCGTGTTCCAATGACCATTTTTTTCAAAACGAAAATTTCCAATTTGGGTCATTTCCAACCCAGAATTTCCAATACCAATTATTTCCAAACCCAAAAATACCAGTTCTTAATAATTCCAATTCAAAATTTTCAATGCCTACTAGTTCTAATTGCTAATATTTTCAATACTTTTCTTCTCAAGGAACAATTGTTATATTGAATGTGCTTCAAGTTTATGCAGTGAGATATTTATAATAAATAATTCATACACATATAGTGAAATTTTTTTATGTATTCATATTCAAAAGTATTAGAATCTGACGTAACACAAATTTTTCAAGTGCTGAATTGTATCGTTGCTGTCAAAGTGTTCGTGATATGTAGCTGTTACATTCGAAATTTTTTCTTCTCGTTGTTAGAGTCTGATATTGTAAGACAAATTTTTCAAGTACTGAATCATTTCATTGTTGTCAACGTGTTCATGATATTTAGCTACTACATTCAAAATTTGTTCTTCTTTGTTTTTGTTTACATAAAATATAAATCGAATAAAATATACATCGAAACGTAAAAAATATAGAGTCTGAATATGGTCGAATATGGTGGATATGGCTCACCTTCTCTTCCTTCTTCCTCTCTGACCTCCCTTCAGCCCCCTGTTTAGCCTGACTTCCACTCTCCCCCTCTTGGTTCTCTTCCTTGACCTTCGAAAAACCCTCATCGTCCTTCGTGACCTTGGGCGTCAGCACAGGTGGCCCCAATGACGAGTCCATACTACTAACCTCGATCTCCAGCCCGAAGTGAGGCTCGACTAGGTCGATAAAGTCACCTTCTTCCACACCAACTTGACTAGATTCAAAGGAAGCCGGTAAAATTTCGATGGTCGCTTGACTCTCGTCCGAGGAATCCACTTTTATCACCGAGTCGTCCTCATTACCCTGACCAGCCTCAACGTTACTTTGGTTCTTTCCCTCTCGTTTCCTCCTAATGTCGACGTACATGTTCTGACTAGACGCGCTCATCTTGGTACAGGAATCAACGTCATCCATAACTGACGCCACGACCGGACACAGAATATTAACGCTGGACATGCTGTCGAAACATGTTTCGTCGTCGACAAACTCCCCGTTGCTCAGACTGATCTGAGCCTCCTCTTTGACCTTGATATCGGCGCTCGAGTTCATGTTCTCGTCCAGACTCTTGGCAGTCAGAGCCTGTAAATCCTCCGGCGCTTGGGAATTCTGCTTTTTCAAATCCGAAATGAACTTGTCCCACCGCATCTTGTTCTGGTCGACGACGTTCTCCAGGTTCTGGATCCTCAAGGCCACCTTCATGTGCCTCAGCTCCTTGGCCATGCAGTCCAGAATCCAGGACCTCCTGAGCTTGACCCTGGGCTGCCACTTGGACGCCTCCTTCAGGGTCCTGCTGACCTCGCACTTGAAGTCCGACTTCGGGGAGCTCCTCTTGATCACGAACTTTGGTATCGTCTCGGGGACCAACTCGCCCTGGCGCCTCTTCTTCGAGTCGCTGCGTTTCCCCTTCTTTGTAACATCATCCGTCTTCACCTTCTTGATCTTCATCTTTGGCACGGTCTTCTCAACCACAACTTTGGGTTGTTTGTCCTCCAGCCGTATCTTTATCTTTGGTA
Source organism: Platygaster orseoliae (assembly GCA_030522825.1). NCBI lineage: Eukaryota > Metazoa > Arthropoda > Insecta > Hymenoptera > Platygastridae > Platygaster > Platygaster orseoliae. The sequence continues at coordinate 5,190 of JAPYZL010122372.1, forward strand.
CCTTGGCTTCGGAGGAACTCGGTACCTCTTGGATTATCATCTTTGGCGTCTTTGCGTGCTTCCTCTTAATCACGAACTTTGGTATCTGTTTCTCTTCTTTGTCTTCGGCGAACTTGTTCTCGTAGCACAGTGCTTCTAGGGTTGTTTCCTGCACTTCCTCGCACTGGTACTCGTTTTTATCGTTTCCTATAAGTATTCTTTCTTCCACGTCTTCCCCTATCTCTGTTTCCTCCTTGATAATAACGTTCTCGTACTCCAAATAAGTAGCTTCCGTTTTAGTTTCGCTTTCCTCGACCTGGACCTGTTCCTCTTGTTCCTCCTCCATCTTCTCTGGTTCCTCGTCTTGGAAAAACGAATTATCATGAAACACAGACGAGATGACTATCCCACTTTCCAGGGATTTCCTTCTAGGAGTCAAGTTTTTCTCATCAGGACAATCTATTACAGACAAAGAATGTCGTCGCAGTTTCACAGTGTCGGAAGTTTCCACGACCTCCTCTATCAAGGACACGTCGTTCTCTTGGGTCACAGGGTCCGAGACTTCCATGTTCTCAAGGTCACATTGCACATTTTCATAGGGAACGTACTCGATGATCTCATTTTCCACTGTCACTTGCTCCGTGACTTGGTTCTCTACAATTTCTTCTGGTGCTGGTTCACAGACTTCATTTTCCACATTGATGATTTCCGTGACTTCATCGTTCTGGGTTTCACTTTCAACAACCGTTTCTTCCACCATCGCTCCATCCTCCAAAATGGAATCCAGTTGTTTGATAACACTGGATCTCTGGTTCTCCACAGTTTCAGCTTCCTCGAAGAACCTGTTCTTGGTGCAGAAATCGTCTTCCTCATTTTCACCGCTCCCTGGAACGATGACACCGCAATTCCTCGACTTTTCCTTGTTCCTGTGACGCTTGTGTTTCCCATGAGACTTGCTGCGACTCGATTCTTTCTTTGAAACTTGATGACCGCACTTCTGGTTGGTGCTGTACTTGATCTTTCCATCCTTGGTCGTGAAAGTGGGAATTTTTTCAAAATCGTCGCATTTTTCGAAGCTCGTGAACGCGGGGTTCAGGAACCCGTTTGAAGCTTCGACCATGTCACCGTTTTCAAAGTCCATGCTCTTGTAGTGTTTGCTCGAGCCCCCAAAAACGAACTCGTCTTCCCCGCCAAACTTGATGATCGACTTGGGGACCTTCTTGATGACCTCGACCTCCGACAACTTGTCCTTCACAGGCGCGAGGGTTTCCTCTCTTTGGGCGTTGTCCTCTTTGGTTTTTTCATTGGAGTGTTTGTCCGAGCAAGAAACGTTGATCTCAATTTTGATGCCGTCGACTTCCCCGACGGTTCGCTTCTTGTCCTGGATGCTTTTGCTCACCTCGTGCTCGTTGATCCTGAGGTTCACGTTGTTGACCTTGATCTCGTAGTCTTTCTTCCTCGGGCTGTCTATTATTTCGTCACTCACAATTATTGGACTCTCGACACTGCGTTTTCGGAACCTCCTGAGTTCCTTCCAAACGTTGGCTTGGTTTTCACCACTTTCGGCGCTTGGCTCTTGGGACTTGGACCTCCAATTCCTGTCCTTCTTCGCTTTGGGACTTACCTTGGACCTCTCGCCGTAAGACCCTCTCCTCTCCATAATTCTCTCCCTTTTCTCGTTCTCATTAGACCCTGTGTTCTCCGTCTTCTTGTTCGAACTCTTGCCAGCATCCTCATCTTCGTCCATGTTCTTCTCGATGCAACCAAACTCCATCCAAAGATCGTCGACTTTGTCCTTCTCGTCGTCGTCGGAACGCAGTTTCAAATTCGTGATGGGCTCCGAGTCCTTGATTATCTTCGTCAGGCAATTGCCTTCCATGGGCGACACCGGCATTCTCGGCTCTTCCGTGTCTTCTCCAGGAATCAGCGGAATGCTCGAATTCGAGAAACTCGTCTCCGTCAGAAGCTGGTCAAGAAGGTATTTCTCTTGACTAAACGTCGTATTTGTTTTCTCCGTCACCGGGTTCGTTTCCTTGTCTTTCTCGCAATTGGCATCTCTTGGCACGACTTCTTCCATGTCCTTTTGCACGATTGGCGGTGAAAACCATTCTTGGGGAAGCAGTTCCGAGCGATCGCTTTCCTCGAATTCGGGACAATTGTCTTTGGGGTCTTCTGAAGAGCGTAAGAAGTTTTCCATGACTTCGAAGGGTTGCAGCTCGTCGTGGCAAGTTTGGGTCTGGGGTTCTTTGTTTTTCGTTGAGCTTTCGGCGAAACTTATGATGGAGATGTTTTGTGATATATCAGGCATTTCCAGAGGTGGGATTAGTTGTTGCTCTGGAGTTTCTTTGGTATTTGTGTCGGTGTTAGTGGTTGGCGTGTTCAAGTTTGTCAGAGGTGGTGACGGGTGGTTGACGATTGGGATTTCGGGCAGGCTCAAGGTCGGTACAGCATCTTCGACGACTTTTTCTGGATCTGGCACGGGTTTTGTCTGAAAATAAATTTTGATTTTAATATTGAAATAGAATCGCTTGGAATGAAAATTTTAATTTAATCAAAATTTTCACGAAAATGTTTTTTCATTTTTCGAATTACTCTGCATTTCATCTCTCATGAATTATTAACGCCGATTTTTTCGTGGAAAGTACTGCAAAATGAGAGTTAAAATGAGAGGTTAAAGTAAAAGAAAAACAAAAATGTTGAAATTAGATAAATTTGTATTATTTCATTTTATTGACAAAATTATTGTCGTTTAATTTTTAAGTCATTCAAGCGAAAATAAGTATATTTCGCATGAAAGTTTTTATTTTTATGAGATAAAGAAATTCTATTTTTTTTTAATTAACTTATAATGGAGTATATTTTTTTAATTGATGCCAATTAACTATTCATTTTGTATAACAAAAAATGTACAAATTTAAAAATTTCTCATTCAACATTTATTGAGATTAAAAATTTTTTTGATTAAGAAAATTTTCTCCATCATTATTTAATTCCGTTATTTTTATGCAAAATATTTACAATTTTCGAAATTTATTACACAAAATATAAAAATGACCAATTTTTTAAAAACCTGGAATTTTTATTTTTAATTAATCGAATTCACTAAAGTTACTTTTTTGATATTTTAGCCTTTTATTTTGTAGAAAATTCGATTAAAAAATTGTCATAAAAAATCCATAAGATCAAGAATTCAATACAATAGATTTTTAATTTGTTCCTATCAATGTGACGAACTTTTTAATTTAAAAGTCTGAGTGTTAATTTCTTTATTCAAATACTCATTTATTTAAATACTCAATTTTTAAATTACTCACAAATTTAGCTATGAAGTTTTTAATTTATAAATTGTATAATTTTAACATTTTATTAACTACAATTATAGCTTTTTAAAAATGGAGTAAATTTTCAATACAATCTTAAATACCGTTTAGTTCATTTTATAATGTGCCTCGATTTATAAAAGTTTAGGAAATAAACAAAAGCGACAAATAATTGGTTTTTTACCTCCAACCGTCAAAAAGTCAAAAATGATTAGTAACGTTGGATAATATTTACTAAACTTCTATTACTATCTATTACTTTAACAGTAAAAGGTTAAAGAGACAATTTTTTATCGCTTCGTTTATTTTCAAAACGTTTGGAACTTTATGCATATGTTTTTCATTTTTTAGTAAAAAATTTTTTTTACCAAATAAAAATATATATTAGTGTACAATTAATGAAAATTCACGCTAAATATTTTATATTCAACGTTCACGCAAATTAATGTTTACGTTAAGAAATTCATTCAAAAATAGTTCAGAATTTTGAAAAAAATTTAAAGATATCAAATAATACTTCAAATTAGTTGAAATCAAAATTGTAGAAATTTAACGCTCTGCTTTGATGAATTTTGTTGAAATCAGTAATAATTCAGTAGTTTCTAACAACTGAAACAATTAAATACAGTGAATTTGTTTCAAAATTGTTACGCGGTCTACAACGTTCGTTATTCTTCTGTAAGTCATGTTTTAAAAAGAAACAAACAGGAACTGAAATAATACTTTATCAGTAACCAAAATAGATTATTTAGTATTTCATTTCCTCACATGCATATTTTCGGTTTTTTTTGTCCCCGGAAACGGGTCTAAAAGTGGAATTTTTCGCCCTAGGGTAAAAAATATTGACAAAAATAGCGTATGCAACACAGGGATAAGCAGTTTTTATTTGCTCGAATAATGTTTTAATACTTTTTTTAACACTATTCTTCCGGGTAAAAAAAGACTGCTTTTATCCCCTTGATCAAGGGTGCAGCCAGGATTTTTATTAGGGGGGCAAAAATTTTCGTCATCGACTGAATCACATGACGATATAATTTATTTATGTCTCATTATAACGAGATATATATGACTAATATTATGAGAATAATATGAATTATTATTATAATAGGAATATGATAAACCAAATTGGAATTCGATATAAGAAATTGCATTGCCAATTAAAAAAAAAGACATAAATATACGAAAATTCTATAAGAATCTAAAAACTTTGAAAAACTTGGAAATCAAGTTGTAAAAAATTAAGACAGAAGTTCATAAGAATACCAGAGAATCTTTCGTCATACAATTTCTAAAAAATATTAAAAGTTATTGAATTCTTTGAAAAAATTTGCGTTTCAGAAAAATCTGCACAAATGGCAATGTATAAAAATACTAGAAAACGATAAAAAATTTTCTACATACTAAAAACAAAAGAAAATTCAAGGGATACAAACAAATTCTTAAAATTAACGTAGACCTAATTATCCTCAAAATCTATGAAATTATCAAAAATCTATTGATGATATTTGTATTTTAGAGCATATCATTTTTAGAATTGATTTATAAATATCTACAAAAATAGTATAAATCTAAAAAAAACACTAATAAATCCTTTTGATCTTCGTAAATAGATAAAAATGCCAGAAATATTGTAAAATCTTTTTATACTCAAAAACTATATGAAGAAAATTTTTTTCGCAATATTATTTCACGAAAAATAGACGAAAGTGATGATAATAAAAAAATAATTCATAAAAATAACAATACTTATTTAAAAAATCAGTAAAGTTCAAAATAAGTCAAAAAGTTTTAGTTTTTCTTAGCTTAAAATAATAATAATCATAAGTTGAGATGAATTTTTTCTTAAATGAAATTATATTCATGAATGTTTGACTATAAAATATATAACTAAACATTTTTAAAGAAATAAAAATGTTAAATTTTGCTAACAATGATAAATAATAAATTTTGTAGCCAACAAGAAAATTTCAACACTATAGCATATTAAATACTTGAAATCTGTGTACTATGATTTTCTCATAAATCTTTAAAAAGTTAATGTATAAAAATCCAAAATCAAATTACAAAATTTGTCATGTTTTGAAAAAACAACAAAAGCATGAGAAAAAAAAGTCCTCAACTCAGCCAATTGAAAATCACAAAAATTGATAAATTAAATTCCATTACATTTAATATAAACATGAAAAATATACATCTTCTGGTTTGAAAAAAATTGTAAAATTGTATCTACTCTTGTAACCACATTTTCCAGGATTAAAAATTATATAAATTATTTAAAAAAATAATCTAAGGAATTTTATGTTTGTATTATTATTTTATATATATATTAATATACTACATATATATATATATATATATATGTGGCGTGGAACGAGAAAAGGTACCTTACAACACCAAAAGTCGAAATCGAGGTGTTAAGCAATTACAGTAGATTAAACTTCGCTCTTTCGAATGAATCTACTCTGGAGTTCATCGAAAAATTCGTTATATCAGAAATTGCACCTTATAGTTCAAAAAAATTGCAGTCGAAATCAAGCGAGGGGAATTGACTTTTCCCTTTCCACTCGGCAGGAATTTTATCTTCGAACGCCCTAGAGTCCAGGCCTTGAAATTTCTGGGCGACCGGAAAATTTTAATTTGCCGTATCATGAAAAATGTGAAAAAATACTGCTCTCCTTCCTTTATTCTTTTCTCACATTCTTGACGCATATCAAAACAACCCTCAATTAATCAATTCAAACAGAAAATACGATACTTAAAAGCGTTCCCTAATGACTGCTGGGCGTTATCGAAAACAGCAGTAGAGAGGGAAACTTTTGGAGGAGAAAGTCGCTACCTGCTCTGGATTCTCGAATGGACAAAATATTTTTAAACCCGTTTTTCTCAAATCGACTTTTGGTGCTGTAAGGTACCTTTTCTCGTTCCACGCCACGCCACACACACACACACACAGGGTGATTCAACATGACCTGAGCACCCGAAAAATTTAGATTCCTTGTAAAATTCTAAGACAATATATCCTTTGCCACTTTTACAAAACTCAAAAATACAAAAGTTATTTAACTTTGAAATTTAAACAATAAATGCGCTTTTTCAACAAATTTTGATGAAAACCAGGGATCAAACTCTACTCAAATTTCCTTCATAATTTTCTGAATTGAAAAGTCCTTTGCTACTTTTCGCAAAACTCAAAATCAAAAAAGATATTCGAGTTAGAAATTTCGACGAATCAGATTTCTCAGATTTCAAACTCCAATATATTTTTAGATTTTGAGTTTTGTAAAAAGTGGCAAAGGTTATATTATCTTAGAATTTTACAAGGAATCTAAATTTTTCGGGAGACTTTTTTACTCAGAAAAATATAAAGAAAATTTGGGTAAAGTTTGGTTTGCGGTTTTTATCCCCACTCCTCGAAAAAGTGCATTTATTGTTTAAATTTTTGGTTAAAATATTATCCGTTTAAACTGGACCACCCTGTATAAATATTATTTATTATATACCTGATATTATAGAAATACTATATATACAGGGTGTACCAAAAAGTAATCTAATATTCCTTTTTGAATTTCAAGTCGACAAGTCTTGTGCCACTTTTTACAAAACTCAAAATCAACGAAGTTATTCAAGTTTGAAATTTTAACAATAAACGCGCTCTTACGAGGAGTGGGGATAAAAACCACGTACTGAAATTTACTTAAATTTTCTTCATGTTTTTCTGAGTCTAAAAGTCCTTTGCCACTTTTCGCAAAACTCAAAATCAAAATAGATATTCGAGTTGGAAGTTTCAACCAATCAGATTTCTCAGATTTCAAACTCAAAGCAAAGGACTTTTTGACTCAGAAAAATACGAAGAAAATTCGGTTAGAGTTTGGTTCGTGATTTTTATCCCCACTTGTCTAAAAAGCGGATTTATTCTTTAAATTTCAAACTTGAATAATTTTTTTGATTTTGAGTTTTGTAAAAAGTGGCAAAGGACTTTTCGACTTGAAATTTAAAAAGGAATATTAGATTTCTTTTGGGTACGGGGATTTTGGTAAATACTATATACATAATATATTTTATATATATTTTTATATAAGGAAAATTATATGAGGATCTAAAATTATAAAATCTTGAAGGACATATATGTGCACATTTGTTTCAAAAAAGTTTCCCCTAAAATTTTTTCTACCTATGCCTTTGGCTCGAGCAGTAAAAATTTGTGATTCATTAACATTCAGGGCAGCGCCCCTCTCCCCTTGATGCATAATATACTATTTTTGTAACCAGAACAGCAATCAAATTCAATTCCATTCCCCAAAAACAACCTCAACCACCACTCACCGCAATTTCCGCGCTCGACTCCCCTCCGCCACCGACGACCAGCGCCACCTGCTTCTCCTTCAGACACCCTTCATTCACAATCTCCCTTATCCTCTCCATATTCTCCCCGTCGATGCCTTCCAGGGCGCCGTCGATCTTCTCGACTACGATCTTATTACTTAAGTTGTCCACAATATGAATAGTTGGCACCTGGTCGCCGCTGTCGTTGCCGCACCTGACCACGATCCTCCCAGGCTGCCCCTTCCTCCCAGCGTTATTCAAATCCGCGAGTTCCACGACCGCGACCGCCCCCGAGGCAGCCCCGTTGTCATCCTCTTCAGACTCAGCCCACGTGGCCAAGAACTGTCGCACATCGAGGTCAGGCTTGTTCGCAAACTCCTTATCCTGACCCTGGTGTTCCTGTTCCCTGACTTTCTCCTGATGCAAGTTCTGCTGCTGCTGGCAGAGCTGCTGCTGCGCTACTTGCTGCTGCTGAGCATTCATATTCTGTTCCTGGTGTAGTTGAACCACTCGTCGCTGCTGTTGCTGGGGTGCCTGGGCGACTTGCTGAACCAGTTGCTGCTGCTGTTTCTGCTTATCCTCCGGGTACCCCATGTAGCTCGAATTCACCAGGACCCCGCGCTGATCGAACTGCAGGTTGATAGGTGATATGGGGTTCAGGGACGACTCATGGATCGAGTTCTGGAACTCCACTGTCTGCTGGAGCTTGACGAGCTCTCGCAGCTTCACCGTGCACTCCTGGAACTTGGGGTTGTTGAGGTACCCCGGGACCTGCATCATCTCGCTGAGCTGGCTCTCGAGGCTGTACCTTTGGAGGGCGAACTTTTGTCGGTACATCTGGTGCTTGGTCGAGGGCATACCGTTGACGCGGTTCATGGGGTCTACGTCCTGGTTGTAGTAGATCATGCCGTTCTGGTACGGCACCGGTTTCCTAGGGTCCGGGTACTTCATCATCATGGGGTTCACCATGGGCGGGTAATTCTTCACCGGGGGATAGGAAGGGTACTTCTGGTACTCCGGGTAGTTTGGCATCCCGTAATTGGGCAGGAGCACCGAAGGCTGGGGATAGTTCCTGGTGTCCTTGCGGTAGGATGACCTCGCGTTGGTTTTGGGTGCCGGCTCCTTGCGGTAGTTGATGTTGTCGGGTCGGAAATTCGGTGGGCTCTCTCTGTAAGGAACTTGGTAACCGTATGACTGGTAGGCCATGTTGGGTTCGGTTATGTTGTTGCAGCAGGCGCCTTTGCACGGGCCGTAGGGCGGCTGGCCCATCCTCGAGCCCTGCAGGCCCATGCCGTTGTTGAGGTTGGCGCTCATCACGTGGGGCATCATGGGATTCGACCCCATGTCCTGGTTGTTGAGCTCGTCCAGGGGCGTCGGCGCGCCGTAATGGCTCACGCAGTTCGACATGTGGACCATCGAGCTCAGGGGCGACGCGCCCATCGCCGATTGGTAGCCTCGTGACAAGTTCTTCTCGTTCTGGGGCTTCACCAGGCAATCCGAGGACGATGTGTTAGGAACGTATGGGTTAGGATTCGCGCTTTGGCCGAGCGGCGCCGTCGCCGGCGACGCCATTTCGGCCCCGACTCCAGACTGAAGCGCATTGTAATGGTGCCAGTCTGGGACGTTTCTAGAGTAGTTCATTGTACATCGTGTGGGCTAGTTACTCGCTGTGTGACGGATCATGCGGGTTTTTTTTTATCTGCTTTGCATAGCTGAAACATAAAAAAAAAAAGGATTGTTTGGCAAAACAGAGTAAATGTAAATTCAGCCAACAAGGACAAATAATATTCTTTTATTAATGTGACCGATGCTTTGTTCCCAATATGGAACATTTTCAAGGTCGAGAAAAACAATATCTGGAACAACGAGCCAAGTCAATAACATCCTTATCAATCCATTATCAAAACCATTATTACAAAAAAAAAATCCTTTCCTTAGACTACTTACAATATCATTATCACTATCCCGTGTCAAACATCGTATAAAAACTATAACTTTCGTAAGACAGTGACGCGTCCATGCTCCAAGGCGGGCATATACCAAGTAGTGAACAATCAAATCAAAACCCAACATATAACGTCGAAAGCATAAAACCAATCAGATAAGACAGAAAATCAGAAAACGACGCATCAGAATAGAAAATCAAAAAAAATGAATAAACCAGGAGAAAAGCAATACCAAACAAACAGTAATAAAACAACACACAGATAACTAGAAAGACCTCAAAAATGGGTATCAAATAAAAAGTCTAATATGAAATCTATTCAAACCATCAATATCATTCATAGAATTAATGGAAGGAGCGTTATTTTTAATGTGTAACATCTCACTCATAAGTCTACGTTTTAAGTTAATATCACAATCCAAAATCTTGTTGTTATTGGGTTAGGCAGGGAATTTTGGGAAAACCATTATTATATAAAAATCTAAATATCACAATACACAATCTAGTTTTATATTCATGTAAATGACAGAAAAGTACGTACGTTCACAAGACTTGAAACTTGTTATTTTGAAGCTATAAGCTTCGGTAGTTGAGGAAACCTTGACTCTTCGTCGGAATGAACAATGAGTAGTTTTTTGTCATTCTTTTTGTTTTTAAATCCAACGCTATCCATTCATCATTACAATGTTGCAAGTGGTAGATAAAAATGTGAAAAAGTTGAGTCAACTGATGATGAAATGAACTCTCTATTTTATGCTGTATTCTCGACATAGCGACAAAATTTACATGATTGCACTAAAAAGTTATTGAAACTGAAAAATTCATTTCCAAATATGAGAAACAGAAAAATCATGAGGATTTCCATTGGAACAACTTGAGGAAGTATTTTGAGTTTAGATAAGATTATATGCAATTTCTTCAGGAAATAATTTTTTTAAAGTGTCAAAGCATCCTGAAAAGTGAGATTGTGTGATATAAGTAAAAAAATATTAATTGAACTTTAATGTTCAAAACGTGTACTAATAAACTCACAACTAAATAATAGATGTTAAAATAGAAAATCTTTTTTGTTCCTCAAGTTTCAAATGTTTAAAAATAAATGATAGAAGAAATGAAAAATTTTTCCTTAATTAGAATTAAAAAACCAATATTTCAACGTTTTTGTTCATTTTTAAACTTTTAGAATTTTGCGAACATGAAATTTTCAACAATCTACAAAATTTAAAATTTTCTAAAATTTCAATGGCTTTCAATATTTCATGTGCATCAAGTTCCAACTGTTTGAGAAATAACGAAATAGAAAAAAATTGATTTTATTATTTCACTAAAATAATGAAAATAAAAAATAACAGTTATTTAGTAGCATTGAATAAAACTTATCCAACATGAATCATTATTTATCATTTTAACTTTGAGAGATTGTGGGAACATTATTTTGGTTTTTATTTATTTTTAAACGTTTGGAACTTCAGAAACATAATCTGTTTATAATAAATTATATTTTATAATAAAAGGTAAGATTGGAAAAGCTGCAGAAATAAAGTTAAATTTTTTTATACCGATCGACAGAAGCGTTTAACTATTTCCCTCGAGTTTTATTGATTTTAACATGTGAAATAGAATAAGTTCAAAATTTTTATTTTATGCTTTTTTTCAACAATTTTCATGACTTCCATTATTCCATCAAGGCCTGGAATTCAGTTATAAATAATTCATAAAAAAGTAGTTTTTCTACTTTTATTTCATTAGTTGAAGGTTGAACTATAATTCAAATTCTGCATGTGCGATGTATTAAGGTAATAACGAACTTCACTTATAAATTCAAATAATGTATGTTTAATAGGTTTTGTTATTTGAAATTTTGGATCTTATTTTTTTTTTATTTTCAAGTTGCAAGTCTGTTACAAAAATCTCTAGATAAACTTTAAAAAAAATATCGATATACAAAATCATTTAAAATTCCAGTTCTTCATGAAATCTACTTAAAAATTGAACAATTTGATAAATTCTTAATAAACTTATTTTTTATAAATCTAGGTTGATTTCATAATTTGAAATCATACAGAAATTCATTTTCATAGTTTAATTATATACCAAAGTTACGTATTTTATGTTTTTTTTTATTTAATTGATTTAAAAAAATTGCAGTTTTTTTAATCACAAAAACCTCTTAATGATCATGACGAAATCACCAAAATGAAAAAAAAAAATTAAATACCATTAATCCAGAAAATTAAATGAAAAGAAGAATCATTCAGAAATAATTTGAACTACACTTTTTTTATAGAAATCGGAAACTAAATTATCACGAAATTCATTTACATTCCCCATGACAAATAGAAATAGGAAACGTTGAACTGATATTTTCTGTGAAAAAAAGATAATTTTATGCTATTTTCGTAATTGACAGAGCAATAGACTTCCTACTTTTTTTTAATTAATAAAACGTGTCGATTTTGTCATTTAACGCGTATGATATAAAAATGAAAAGTTCATTGTTTATCGTTTCGAAGAAGTATTTTCAGAAATAAAAATCTCAATCAAGTCGAAAAAATTACGAAAACGGAAAATAGTGAATGCTTCGATATCTTAACGTCAAAAACGAAATGAAAAAAAGGTTTGTCAAATAATAATAATAAATAATAGTAATAATAATTCATAAGAAAGTAGTTTTTTCACTTTGATTTCATTAGTTTAAAGTTGAACTATGATTTGAAATTTTGCAAGTTCAGTGTATTAAGGCTATAACAAATTTCAGTTATGAATTCAAATAATATATGTTTAATAGATTTTGTTATTGAAAAATTTCAATCTCATAATATTTATTATTATTCAATTATACATATACCAGAGTTTTTCAACTTCATTATTTTTTTTTAAGTTGCAATTTCTGTTACAAAAACCTCTAGATAAACTAAAAAAAAAAATATCGATATTGAAAATCATGTGAAATTCCAGTTATTCAAGAAATCTATTTGAAAATTGAAAAATTCAATAAATTCTGGAAAAACTTTTTTCTCAGAAATCTAGTTGAATTTTATAATTTAAAACAATTATATACCAAAGTTACGTTTTTTATTATTTCTTTTTATTTAATTCATTAAAAAATATTGCGGTTTTTTTAATTACAAAAACCTCTTAATGATCATGATGAAATCACCGAAATGAAAAAAAAAAAATTTAATACCATCAATCCAGAAAATTAAATAAGAAGAATCATTCAGAAATAATTTAAGCGACATTTTTTTTATAGAAATCGGTAATTAAATGATCATGAAATTCATTTAGATTTCCTTAACATTACAAATAGAAGTAGGAAACGAACTGATATTTTCTGTGGAAAAAGATAATTTGATGCTATTTTTGTAATTGACAAAGCAATAGATTTCCTACTTTTTTTAATTAATAAAACGTGTCGATTTTGTAATTTAACTGATAAGGCGTTCGATATAAAAATGACAAGTTCATTTTTTATCGTTTCAAAGAAGTCTTTTAGGAAATAAAAATCTCAATCAAGTTGAAAAAATGACGAAAACGGAAAATAGTGGATGCTTCGATTTTTTAACGTCAAAAACAAAATGAAAAAAAATTTCTCAAATAATAATTATACATGATTCATTGTATTGAAGTGTTCATAATGAAAAATCACCTATATTAACAATAAAAAAATTACAATAATGGTAACAAACACAAAATCAACGAAATGCCAAACACCAAAACAGAAAAAAGTTTCAATGACATCTGTAAATCAATAGTTAAAAATAAAATTATGGATTGAAATAACAAGGAAAATTCAATGGACATGAAAAAAATGTAGAAAAAAAAAGATATCTAATTCGTTCGGCCTTTGAAAGTCGTTTGTGCACGAATTAAGTAAATTGGTTTTGCAAATAAAAAAAAAGTTGAGTGCTTTCGACGTGTGAACGTTTGTCAATGGCATTTCTATTTTAAAATAGATAAAATCTAATTATCATAGGAGGCTGATAAAAATCAATGAAACGTTGTCAATTCAATGCTTGATACAATATTTATGATATTCGTGACGACAAAACGGAAAAGAGAAATCAAGGAAAAGTTTTTTTTTGAACTATCAGGGAAAAAAGAACTTGAAGGTATTGAATAGTGTTGAAAGATTCTTGTCATTTTTTTTAACGACATACATATAATTACGAGAATATGGTAAATTTTTTACTGATAATGTATTTTGTCATTGTAAAAAAATATTTATTGTAAGGTTTCAAATAACACATATTTTTTGATATTTTCGAAGTATGTTCGGTATATTGAAAAAATTTGTTTACATTGGAAATTTTCGATTCTTGGGATGTTAATTTGTAAGTTAAAAATTTTACACTTTAATATTAGAATTATGTAATGAAAATTTTTTTATTTTTTAATTTTTGGAGTCTAAATCAAACTATTATTTTTTTTCGATTTATTTATTGTTATGGTATATTTATTCACAGAATTGATTAATTTGAAAATAAATAGAATTCATCCATTCTTGGAACTCTTCAATTTTTATGAATTGGAAAACTTTTACAATATTTAAAGAGAAATCGCATGTTTTCCTATTTCTCCATGTTACTTTATTTTATTTATAGTGTTCGTTTATATAGCTGACTTTTGTTTAAAGGATTTTTTTTTGTATAGATTTGACAGCATGAAAACCCAAAATTTTTAAAATCAGTAGATTTTAACAACTTCGAAATATCACGTCGATATCAGAAAACAGACAATTTTCACAACAAAAATTTTTAACTTATGATCTAAAAATATCAAGGATTTCAAAATTAGTAAATTATGAGTTTTAACACTGAAGTTTGAGATTTTTTACATTTAAAAACAAAAAAACAGAAATTTCAGGAAATAAGTAAACAAAAACATGATTTTCACAGAAAAAAGTCTATTGTAATTATTAAATTTTATTGATTATTTTCAAAAAATTAGAAAGAATTTGAAATATAAAAAAATATTTTGTATAAAGTCACACATTTATGATTTTTTATCGATGAAGGTTTCGGAAATTGAAAAATGTATGTATCGAACAAAAATTTCAAAGAATTACAATTGAAAATAAAACAAATTAGTATTATTAAATAAATTATTTGTTGAATACCTCATTAGATAAATAAATTATCATTTATTTATAATTTTACCCAAATTATAGTGAATATTTGGGGAAAATCAATTTATTATATATAATTTTAAATTGTATATAATTGCAAAAATGAAATACACAGCAAACAAAATTTTTTTACAATTAGAATTAAAAATAAATAATAGTACATATTAGTATTACGAAATCATAATTTGAATAATTAACGTACACAGTGCAATATATTTAAAAAAATTTTAGAAATCAATCAATAAACAATATTAATAAAATATTGTTTCAGTATTATTTTACCAAAATAAGACTGCATTATTAGGAAATAAAAATTTGTTAAACATAATTTTCAAATGTTGATCATGAAAAAAAAAAAAAAAAAAAAATACATGGCACACTAATTGTAACAATTAGCATAAAAAAAGATACAAATAAGTATTATTTATTCATTTTTGTTAATAAAAAAACATGACTTGCATGATGTACATTATTCAATTAATCTTCATCAAATATAAAATTGAAAAAATTGGGTATTGTTTAATTGTTTTTTACCAAAATTAAACTGTATGATTTGGAAATGTAAATTTGTAAATTATAATTTGCAAATGCATATTATTGCACAAATAAAATGCACACCACACAAATTTTAAGAAATAAGATCGAAAATAAGTGATAATACAGATTAGTATTATTGAATCATTCATTTAAAAATTAACGTTTATTTAATTATACAACTGAATACATTTTTGGGTTTGTCAATAATCAATCAATAAATAAGATAAATTGAGTAATATTTCATGTTTATTTTACCAAAATTGAATGGCATGATTAGAAAACATAAATTTATTAAATATAATTTTCAAATAATATCATTGCAAAAATAAAATACATGGTACACAAATTTTAACAATTTATAATGAAAAGAATACAGATTAGTATTAAACATTGAGAAATTTATAAAAATCATGTAATAAATTATTAAATATATTATTAAATAAATTATTTACCAAACACTAAATTGATAAAGTTGAGTATTACTTCATTATTATTTTACCAAAATTGGACTGCATGATTGAATAACATAAATTTTCAAATGTATATCATCAAAAAAATAAAAAAACATAGAAAAAAAATGTTAACCATCAATAATAACAATCATACAAATAAGTATAATTTATTGAATAACGCTGAATAAATAATCTAACTAAATCAAAATATTATTGAATTATTATATTTATAAAAATTACACTGCATTATTAAAAATCATGAATTCAATACATATTACTTTTAAATGTATAACATTGCAAAAATTTAAAAGAAACAAAAACAGTAATGATTATTATTAAGTCATTTATTGAATAATTAACATATACAATTTTTTTAAATTCTGTATTTATGCAAGAGTACATTGCAAGAATAAAATACATGGTATACACATTTTAACAGCTAATGTAGAAAATATTACAAATTAGTATTATTAATTTAGTAATTTTTAATGAATAATAGAGAAATTAAACATACGGCTTTTAAATTTAACGATTCCCATTAAAAGTAGGTATTAAAACAGATCATTATTGTTGAATTTTCAATCAAATTATTAACATATACAATTCAACATATTTTTTAATTTTTTATTCATTATTAAGATGACTTAATTATTATTTCAATATCATTTAACTAAAATTGGAATTTATAATTGAAAAACATAAAATTATCAAAAATAATTTTTACACGTATAATATTGCAAAAATTAAATACACCGCATACAAATTTTAACAATAAAAAGTAAAATGCAAAAACACCAATAATAATTATTGCATCATTCATTGAATAATTAAGGTATACAATTTAATATATTTTTTTAATTCTGTAATTATTAATAAATAAATAAGATAAATTGAGTATTATTTCATTTTTTTTTACTAAATATAAACTACATGATGAGAAAATATAAATTTGTTTAACATAATTTTCAAATATATGTCAGTGCAGAATAAAATATATGGTGCACAAATTTCAACAACTTATGTAACAAATATTACAAATTAGTATTATAAATTTATTAATTTATAATGAATAATGCAAAAATTAATAATGCGGGATACACATTTTAAAAAATAACATTGAAAATAAGTCATAAAACAGATCAGTATTATTGAGTTATCAATTTAATAATGAACATTACAATTAAATATATTTTTGAATTCTTCATTCTTTATTAAAATGAGTGAATTATTATTCCATTATTATCATTTTACCAAAATTTGATTGTATGACTGAAAAACATAAATTTGTCAAATATAATTTTTATAAGTATAATATTGCAAAAATTAAATACACGGCATACAAATTTTAACAATAAAAATTGAAAAGCAAAAATTTTTATAATAATTATTGAATCATTCATTTGATTTTCAACATGTACGATTCAATACATTTTTTTCTAATTCTGTATTTATCAACTATTAAATAAGTTAAATTGAGTATTATTAAAATATTTTTTTACCCAAATTAGACTGCATGATTGAAAAGTGTAAGTTTGTTCAACAAAATTTTCGAATATATGCTAATGTAGGAATAAAATACATGGTACATAAATTTTAACAATTAAAATAGAAAATATTACAAAATAGTATTATCCATATAATAGTTTTTAATAAATAATGCGGGAATTAAATGTACAGCTTATAAATTTCAGCAATTACCATTGAAAGTAGGTAATAAAACAGATCATTATTATTGAATCATCAATCAAATTATTAACATATAGAATTGAATATATTTTTTAATTTTTTATTCATTATTATTATGAATTAATTATAATAGTATTTTTTAAAATTCTGTATTTATAAATAAGATAGAGTATTGTTTTATGTATTATTCAACAAAATTAGACTGCATGATTGAAAAGTATAAATTTGTTTAACATAATTTTCAAATATACACCATTGCAAAAATAAAATACTTGCTGGACAAATTTAAACAACTAATATAAAAAATATTACAAATTAGTATTATTCATTAATTAATTTTTAATAAATAATGCAGGAATTAAAAATAAGGCATACAAATTTTAACAATAAAAATTAAAAAAAAGCAATAATACTAATAATTATTATTGAGTCATTTATTTATTAATTAACGTGTTTAATATTTTGAATTCTGTAAGTATCAATTAATAAATAAAAAAGAATTGTGAATTATTTCGTCATTTTTGTTTCAAAATTAGACTGAATGATTGAAAAGAATAAATTTGTTTAACATGATTTTCAAATATACACCATTGCAAGAATAAAATACATGGTACACAAATTTCGACAGCTAATGTAGAAAATATTACAAACTAGTGTTAGTTTAGTAATTTTTAATGAATAATGCAGGAATTAAATTTGAGGCATACAAATTTAAAAATAAAAATTTAAAAGAAGCTAAAATATTTATAATTATTATTGAGTCATTCATTTTATAATTAACATTTTCAATTTTTTTGAATTTTATTATTATAAATAAAAAAATAAAAAAAATTGTGTATTATTTTTTTTTCCAAAATTATACTGAATGAATGAAAAGTATAAATTTGTTTAACATAATTTTCAAATATATACCATTGCAAGAAAAAAATTCATGGTACACAAATTTTAACAACTAATATAGAAAATACTACAAATTAGTATTATTCATTTAATAGTTTTTTATAAACAATGCAGGAATTAATAATGAGGCTTACAAATTTTAACAATAAAAATTTTAAAGAAGCTAAAATATTTATAATTATTATTGAGTTATTCATTGATTATTAACTAATAAATTTTTTTTTATCAATTAATAAATAGATAAATTGAGTATTATTTCACTATTTTTTTACCAAAATTACTGCATGATTGAAAAGTATAAATTCTTCAACATAATTTACAAATATATACCATTGCAAGAATAAACAACTTGGTAAACAAACTTTAACAACTAATATAGAAAATATTACAAATTAATATTAATAGATTGATAATTTTAAATAAATAATACAGAAATTAAATATGAGGCAAATAAATTTTTACAATAAAAAAAAATTTTTTAAGATAAAATACAAATAATTATTATTGGGTTATTCATACAATAATTAACGTATTTAATTTTTTCAAATTCTGCAATTATCAATTATTAAATAAAATGAATTGAGTAGTATTTCATTATTTTTCTACCAAAATTAGACTGAATGATTGAAAAGTAGAAGTTTTTTTTACATAATTTTTAAATATATACCATTGCAAGAATAGAATACACAATACACAAATTTAAACAACTAATATAGGGAATATTACAGATTAGTATTAATAGTTAATTTTAATAAATAATGTAACCTAATTATTATATTATTAGATCAATCATTAACTAAATACGACATTGAATAAATCAAGATTTATTCCTATATTTTTCTGCAAAAACTTTCAGACAACACTACGCAGATACAAAAATCCAAAATCTTACCACAATTCTGAACCCAGCCCAACCTTAGCCACAATATAACAAGCAAAAAAACTTCATCTCAACGGATCACAAAAAATTTGCATACTGGGTCACTTGAATCTCCCGCGCTATGCAAATATTTAGTTCATCGCCTTCTCAGAATCATGAATATCCAAAAAAGAAAAACTTTAATTCCAAATTTCTTTATCCCCAAAAACTCGAATCGCGACGTTCAACCTCGCCCCGACAACGCAATCATGAATATTCCTGGAAACACTTTTTTTTCTCGCACCGTAAGAAACCGTACAACGTGAACTTGCACAAGTGACGTCACAATTCCGAAAAAGAACACGAAAAACACCAAGGCACGAGTAGAAATCCACGATTCCAGGAAAATCCGCGATTTCTGGGCGATAAAGTCGAGAAACAATGGTGGAGTTGATAAACATATTGGGGAAAAATGTGGGTCGTTCCGGGAAAGAAACGTAAGGAAATCGATGGCGATAAACAAACGGAGATTTCGGGGAAAGGTTTTTTTACGGGGTTGTATTTACGCGGGAGGGGAGTAAGGGGCGGTTTTTTTGAAGGGAGAACTCACCCACGACGCGAAAAAAAAGTCTCAAAACACGAACGCCATATTGGACACGGGCACTGAAAAAAGATGGCCTGTAGTTTATGTACATTTACGTATAGGCGTTCGGTACTTGCGCGTTGACAATTGATCGGGAGTGATTGTGTGGGAGGTACACGTGCATGACCCCCACCCCTCTCAATGGTATTCCAGCGTCCATACGCTCCAGTTGCGTAGTTGCGACATTCTCGAGTTTATCGACGATTTCATGCAGAGGCGGCTTTATACGACGGTATTGCCGCTGCGTACTTTATCGACGAACGTTTTGCAGTGTTTGCAGTATGATCAAAAGAGTGCAGCCGTGCAGGAGTGATCAAGAGAACGAACGGAACGAATTAGTGATGGGAAAATAGTCCACCGTGGCACTATATCAATAGTTATCGATAACTATCAATAAATAAACTATCAATAGCTATCGATAACTATCAATAAATAAACTTTCAATAGCTATCAATAACTATCAACAGTTATCGACAGTTTCCCCTACTTTTGGTCCAACTGAGAAACTACAAACTAGATATTCATGATTCATAGTTTTTAGGAGTTTTTAGGGGATGCATAAAATAAATTATATAACTAGAGCACTACAAAAACCAGGTATACTCGGTCTCCATTTTGGACCCAGCTGATGGAGAAATCTAAACTGTAAACAGCAAAACGAGGCGTTTTTTAAAATCGATTTTTACTTAAATAATCATTAAAACATGCGCAATTGAATATCACCATAGTATCAATATGCTGCTTGAACCCCTGAATAGCTGAACGCACATTTCTCCGAAAAACCAGAAGATCGTTACATTGAGAATTAGTACATTAAATTTGCATTTAATTCAAGGATTATTTCGATATTATGCTGATAATGCTTTGAGTAAATTTCAACATTGTGCTCTGCTGGCTCAAAGTCTAGGTAGCAAAATGTAGAGTATTTTTTTTTAAATAGAGTGTTTGATTCTTAGTTAATGTATTTATTCAGCGTTTAATAAGAGCATTAAAATAGTGTCAATCATTAAAATATACGCAATTGAGTATCACCATAGTATCGATATGCTGCTTGGATCCCGGAATAGCTGAACACACATTTCTACGAAAAACCAGAAGAGCGTCACATTTTAAATTAGTACATTATATTTGCATTTAATTCAAGGATTATGTCGATATTATTCTAATAAGTTTTGAATAAATTTCAACTTTGTGCTCTGCTGGCTCAAAGTGTAGGTAGCAAAATGTAGCGTACATTTTTTCAAATAGAGTATTTGATTTTTAGTTAGTGTATTTTTTAGCGTTTAATAAGAGCATTAGGATAGTGTCAAGCATTAAAACATACGCAATTGAATATCACCATAATATCGATATGCTGCTTATACCTCTGAATAGCTGAACACACATTTCCTTGAAAAACCAGTAGAGCGTCACGTTTTAAATTAGTACATTATATTTGCATTTAATTCAAGGATTATTTTGATATTATTCTAATAATGTTTTGAGTAAATTTCAACATTCTGCTCTGCTGGCTCAAAGTCTAGATCGCAAAATGTAGCGTACTTTTTTCATAAAGTGTGTAATTCTTAGTTAGTGTATTTATTTAGCGTTTAATAAGAGCATTAAGATAGAGTCAATCATTAAAACATACGCAATTGATCACCACCATAGTATCGATATGCTGCTCAGACCCCGGAATAGCTGAACACACATTTCTCCGAAAAATCATAAGAGCGTCACTTTTAAAATTAGTACATTAAATTTGCATTTAATTCAAGGATTATTTCGATATTATTCTAATACTGCTTTGAGTAAATTTCAACATTGTGCTCTGCTCGCTCAAAGTCTAGGTAGCAAAATGTAGCGTACTTTTTTTTAAATACAGTGTTTGATTCTTAGTTAGTCTATTTATTTAGCGTTCAATAGGAGCATTAAGATAGTGTCAATCATTAAAACATACGAAATTGAATATCACCATAGTATCAATAGGCTGCTTGGACCCCGGAATATCTAAACACACATTTCCCCGAAAAACCAGAAGAGCGTCACATTTAAAACTAGTTCATAAAATTTGCATTTTATTCAAGGATTATTCCGATATTATTCTAATAATGCTTTGAGTAAATTTCAACATTGTGCTCTGCTGGCTCAAAGTCTAGGTAGCGAATGTAGCGTACTTTTTTTTAAATAGAGTGTTTGATTCTGAGTTAGTGTATTCATTTTGCGTTTAATAAGAGCATGAAGATAGTGTCAATCATTAAAACATACGCAATTGAATATCACCATAGCATCGATATGCTGCTTGGACCCCGGAATAGCTGAACACACATTTCCCTGAAAAACCAGTAGAGCGTCACATTTTAAATTAGTACGTTATATTTGCATTTAATTCAAGGATTATTTTGATAATATTCTAATAATGCTTTGAGTAAATTTCAACATTCTGCTCTGCTGGCTCAAAGTCTAGATCGCAAAATGTAGCGTACTTTTTTCATAAAGTGTTTAATTCTTAATTAGTGTATTTATTTAGCGTTTAATAAGAGCATTAAGATAGTGTCAATCATTGAAACATACGCAATTGGATATCACCATATTATCGATATGCTGCTTTGACCCCGGAATAGCTGAACACTAGGGTGGTCCTTAAAATGGCTTTGATCGAATTTTGACCACGACGCCCCCTTAAGTCGCTTCAAGTAGTTAAAAAAAATCTCTAAATTTTTTCAGATTTTTTTTCGAACGTTAACCCGTGCCACCAGAGCCCTCCTTTTTCCCATTTAAATAACATGGGATTTTGTCTTCATCACAGTCTATAATTTTTGTTGAACACAAAAGACGGCCTAAAAATAAATTGAGACGTTAAATTTTTCCTTAGTGTTGCTGTAAGCTCTAAAAAAATATTACAGTCTAATACCAACGTACATCATGTAGGCTGCAACGAGAAAGTACGGGTATAACTGTCGTAATAGCGATTTTTCTGGGTAATTACTAGTTTTTCGCCAAAGATTTGGCAATGATTCACATATTACGTCGATTAAATTTATTTTCAAGTCTTTTCGGATAAACCTAAGTACAACGGATCAGTTTATGATGATCTACAAATTTTCATAACATATTGTTACACATATTTACAAATAATTAGCAAAATTCACCAAAATAACAAAATTTCATGTAGGTATTCATATGTATGTTTTATTGAAAATTAAACAAAGTTATTATTTATTAATTCATCTAGATAAATTGCATCATTTTGTGAAAAAACAACTTCATATTATTAATAATTAATTTCTCAGATAACGATATAAATGGACGATTTATTTGGGAATTTATGATTTTTATTTTCTAGTTTATTTCAAGACTATAATTTTTTTTTCCTAAAAGTTTATTCACAAAATGATACAATTTATCTATATAAATAAAGAAATAATAACTTTTTTTTTAATTTCTAATAAAACATATGAATACTTACATGAAATTTTTTTATTTCGGTGAATTTCGCTAATTATTTGTAAATAATTGTAACAATATGTTATGAAAATTGTAGATCATCATAAACTGATCCGTTGTACTTTGGTTTATCCAAAAAGACTTGAAAATAAATTTAATTGACATAATATGTAAATCATTGCCAAATCTTTGGCGAAAAACTAGTAATTACCCAGAAAAATCGCTATTACGGCAGTTATACCCGTACTTGCTCGTTGCAGCCTACATGATGTACGTTGGTATTAGACTGTAATATTTTTTTTATAGCTTACAGCAACACTAAGGAACAATTTAACGTCTCAAGCTTATTTTTAGGCCGTCTTTTGTGTTCAACAAAAATTATAGACTGTGATGGAGACAAAATCCCATGTTATTTATATGGGAAAAAGGAGGGCTCTGGTGGCACGGGTTAACGTTCGATTAAAAATCTGAGAAAATTAAAATTTTTTTTTTTAATTACTTGGAGTCACTTTAGGGGGCGTCGCAGTCAAAATTCGACCAAAGCCATTTTAAGGACCACCCTAATATACATTCAAAGAATTACATATATATGCTTTATAATTAAAGATTTTTAACTAGGAGCTGAAATAACATTTTTTTTCAAATTCAGTGACTTGACAAACTCATCATAGTTATGAAAAAAATATTTTCAACTTAGAGAAATAAATCTATATTTTTAAATACCTATGCAAAAAAAGCTAAAAATTGATATTTTTTGAAGCCATTTTTTTAGATTCTCAGACAGATGCATTTTTCCTCATTGAATTTAGAATTTTTTTCAATTTTCTAATCAAAAACTCAAAGAACTATTAGGAAATTTGATTCGAACAATTAAAATTTTTTTAACTATGTTAATTTTAAAGTAACGTTAGGCTTAAAAATAATGAAAATTAGGAAATTTCATTCGAACTATTTAAATTTTTTAACTATGTAAATTTCAAAGTAACGATTCATGCATTAATATAATTAATAGTTATTGAAATACCAGCAATAAGTTTACGACAAAATTTTTAACTCATTTTAAAATTTTTCCTTATGAATCTCCCTTAGTTAAAGTTTCTTTTAATATTTTTTTGTCTGCGCTTTTCTTAAAACGTATATTTTTAATTAAAAATAACTATTTTAGGTCTGACCTTTGAATAATTTGTTTAAACATCCCTATACAGCAAATTCAATTTTACTTGAAACATTTGGAAATTTGTTATAAATATATCATAAAGATTCTCTGAAAATCAAAATGATTATTCTTTTGACATATAGATTTATATATAGATTTTTGGAGCTATATGCTTTAGAATGTAAGGTTTTTTTACCAGGAGCTGCAATAAATTCTTTTCACATTGCTTTTTGAAATTTAGTGATTTGAGAAACTCATAACTTTGAAAAAAACGTTCTTAACTTTCAGAAAAAAATCAGTATTTTTAAATATGATAAAAAAGCTTAAAATTGATATTTTTTGAAACTATTTTTGAAGATCCTCAGACAGATTCATTTTTGTTATTTATTTTTTTCAATTTTCTCTCTAAAAACTCAAAAAACTGTAAGGAAATTTGATTCGAACTATCTTAATTTAAAAATTATGAACCATGTAAATTTTGAAGTAACTTTTCATGCCTAAAAGTAATAAATTTTCTGAAACACCAGCCATAACATTATGACAACATTTTTGATTGATTTTAAAATTCGTTCAAATGATTCTTTCTTTGTGAAAATTTCTTTTATGTACTATTTTTTTCTCCGCTTTTTTCAAGACGTGTAGTTTTCTTCATATTTTCAAGAATACTGATATAAAATTATAGATTTTCTAAAATATTTTTGATTTGAAAAAAAATATTTTAGATAAACCCTTTGAATAATTCATTCAAACTTTCCATTACTTACAACAAATTAAATTTTCTTTGAAAAAATAGAAAATTTTTTTATAAATATATCATAAAAATTCCCTGAAAATCACAATAATTATTCTTTTCATATATATATATCTGTATGTATAGATTTTTAGAGCTATATATGCTTTAGAATAGAAGGTTTTTTACCAGGAGCTGAAATGAATTTTTTTCACCTTGCTTTTTAAAATTCAGTGACTTGAGGAACTTATCAAAACTATAAAAAAATTGATTCAACTTTTAGAAATAAATCAATATATAATTATATAATAATAATAATAAAGGAACCTTTCATGCCTAAAAATGAAAAATAGTTTCTGAAACATATTATAGTATAATAAATCTTTCTTAGTTATAATTTATATCCCCAAAAATTTTTTAATTAGTGCATCATTAGCGTAAAAAAATTTACTTTTTTAATTATTTTGAGGCTTTCAAATCATAGAGT
The DNA here is from genome assembly GCA_030522825.1 of Platygaster orseoliae. Classification (NCBI taxonomy): domain Eukaryota; kingdom Metazoa; phylum Arthropoda; class Insecta; order Hymenoptera; family Platygastridae; genus Platygaster; species Platygaster orseoliae. The sequence continues at coordinate 30,761 of JAPYZL010122372.1, forward strand.
AATCGAACTCGACATAATTTTTATCAAGGTTATTCAATAAATCAATTA
>JAPYZL010122373.1:0-16139 GCA_030522825.1 Platygaster orseoliae
ACAAGGTATTCAGACACTGAAAGCGATATCTTTCTGAAGCATATTATCGCGGGAATATTGAATGGTTTTTTGTCCGGATTTTGGTGGCGCACCCTATACGTGAACATGGGCATACCGAAAAGTACAGTCGCCTCTCTCGTTATTTGCTTGTCTACTTCCTCCCATGAGGTCCTCGCTTTCGGATCAAGCCTCTTCAAAATCTTGATGCGGTTGTATAAATGCACTGCCCCCTTTCTCTTAAAAGCCGAATGATTATTGCTAGGCTTGATCCTCTTCCTTCTGGCTACGCTCTTAGCTTGCCACAACAAGTTTTCTACTAAATCCACTAAAAATAATAATCCATATAAACCCCAGAAAAAGTATTCAGTATGCAATTAATCCTTTGTAATTGAAATGCTCGAATCTAACATAATTTCTTAACGTCTTGACAAAAATCTACAATGGTTGATTAACAAGAATGATCCAAATTGTCTACTAAGTTTTCATGTACTTCATCATCATGAGAACCAATGGTGAACATGATGCTGAATACCAAGTATCTTAGAATCACAGTGTACCCTTCCAGGTTAGTATGGAGACAACCTAAATAGAGATAAAATCTCTGCTCCTGGATGGCGGTCTGTGTATTCAAAATCCTTGGGTGCAACGAAAACTTATTTGATAAAGTATTATAAGAACAAATATTTACTTTTAGCCGCGTAGAATCGGAAATGCGGACTTGGAACACAGTTCTAGTTTTTCCTCCTCGATCCTACGGGAACGGTGGGGTCAGAGGAATCGTCATCAGATCAGATTCCTTTACGGACCCTGGATTAGATTCTTATGTGCCGGAGATGTCTTTCGGACTCTAGGAGTTGCTTAGGATGTTTGGACTCTGAATCGCATTGAATGAATGAAAATCCGGGATTTATATACTATTCTTAAGTCAGGGGAATTCGGAAAAATAATAGTGCGAGTGATAATTGTCGTGCGAAATTCGGTGCGTTTTCGTCCGGTCATCAAATGATATTAATGTCGCCTTTATCATAACGAAGCTTTTTCTAGCCCGTTTGTTTCCTATTGTTGTCTTTCGTTCTTTTTTGTTATCGTAAGTCGTTATTGTCTCGTCTACGCGGAGTATTCTCGGCTCGTTCGTTTCCTGTCTAATCGATGTCTGATTGTCGTCATTAGTTATTTCTAGTCATTTCTATTTCGTAATATCGAAGCAAAAAAGAACGTTCTTCTGTATTCTAGAATATTCTATTCAGGATTTTTGTCTTCCTATGCTATTTTACGTACTTCTACATTATTTAAAAGAAAGCAAAAAGATCGAAGGCGAGTGATTAACGCTCGCTTTTCACAAGTTCAATTCGGAATGACTTTGAAAAACGAATACTGATATTTTCCCTCAAAATAATAAAAAACTGTCATTTTTTATTTATTAAATTCAACGTCATGGAATCAGCTACTAGCATTCGAAAGATCATAACGAAAACCAGCATTTCGTTAGCTGACACATAAATTTTTTTTTGTATTTCGTCCAGTTCGAAAGTTGGCGGTCAATTTTGTAGGCCATTCATGGTATAATTAGAAGATTTTACCCTGCTATTCTATTCTTCGATGTCAAAAAATTTTTTGCAACATATTAGTTCATAAAGGATGTGATTCATATCGTATCGGCAAACACCTTCGAGTAAGTTGTGCACTATGTCAACGAAATAGTTGTCTATTACGTGAAAAAACAAAACATCATTCCAAATCGAGGCTTCTTTTACTCCAGTAAGTTTAGGTTCCTGAAATCCCTGATCAAAATACATTTCTTCTGTTCTTCTCAAATCGCCTGTCAAGGGATGATTTTTTTGGGCGTCCGACTTATGCACGTAACATATTCTGCAGTAATGATTAGCACTGAAAATCCAAAAAACCCATTATACTGTTCAAACCTTCATTATCGCCTGCTTATATACACATCACGAAATAAATCCTGTTTGTTGTTCCATTTATTGTAACTGCAATTCCTTCTGTCATGAGAAAACTGAACTCTTCAACCACACTGCTGAAAATGGCATCGTTACCGTCATCTGAAGTTTTTCTGTCTGATGAAATAAATAAAATTGTCAGAAAGATGTTGTCCACAGTCGCTCTGTACTCAGGTGGCAAACAAGGAATGGAGAAATATACACCTCCTAATTTGTTTACACCAGCATGTGAATTCAATGCATTATTTACTCCGAAGCCATCGAAACAAACCATCAAAGGGAATAATAGTATATTGTGTGGGAAAGAGCGAAAACAGCCGATTGGAATGAGTGTGGAGTTTGCAGCCTGAGCGAAGCGAAGGCTGCAAACTCCACACTCATTCCAATCGGCTGTTTTCGCTCCTTCCTACACACAATACTTTTCACCTCGAAAACATCGAGAATAAGCAATTTCTGGGCTGTTAAGAGAGACCATGAAGGTTAGGGGCACGCATTGTTTTTTTTCATATTATTTGATATGTCATTTGTTTTTCATTTCTTCCCTGTCATTTCTTCCTGGCGGTAAGAAATGAAAGGAATTTTTCATTCACCGTGGGCACTGCGCATATGCATAAACTTTCGCTACCCACCTGCCTGAAATACGACATTTTTGTCTCTCGAAATAGGCCTGAAATTGCTTATTTTCGATGTTTGAGAGGCGAAAAACTAATTTATCAGCGAAATGCTTTTTCTTTTGTTCCCACATCTTACCTTGAATAAAATTCGATATAATACCGTTCTCTTTATGAACTTTCAGCATTTCCATATAATCTAAAGTTTCTCTGAGTACATCGTCAATAGAAAAAAACTGATGAAAAATTTCTCTCATTGGTACAAATTGGGCTTTTACTGATGTTCAATTTTGAATAATTCAATCTTGACTTAGGACATTATCCAATCTATCCCTTACAACGTAATCCCTACCTTTGATAAATTGTCCTGTTTCTTCCAGAACATTAAGTCTACGGTATTCTGTACCTAAAGTTGAACAGAATGGACTGATCGCAGTATTCAAAATATCATTCTACGTCAAGTTTGTATCTTCTTTTTTGTCACTTAAATTGTATATGTATGGTTTGATAAATTCGAAAATGTGATCAAATAAATCGGAAAATTCCTCAATCACTTCTTGTACATGACTTCGTGGTAGTTTTGTGTTTGCGTATAATTTCCCTACGACAGTCAAAGCCAATTTTTCTATACGATCTTTGCAGTCCTCAATGTTCAATGAATGTTCAATGAATGTTCAATCTTCGTTTTTTGTTTCACTGTGTAAATGATCATTTATAAGAAATCAATTTCCGTGAGCTGTTTTGTTTTGTTTGAAGAAAATGACAAATCTTCTGGTAGGAAACACATAGTGACCTTATCATTTGTTTTTGAGCTTCGAGCAGACATCTCATGAAAATTAAGAAGATGCCTCCTAAATTTTTTCCGAAAATCAAAGGATCTAAGGCAATTGACTTCCATACATTTGAGAATTTGGTTATGATTTTTATGATAAACCTTGTAATGTAATGCTAGAGCAACAACTGATGGTACCTTTGTCTTACATAAAGTGCACGAGACCAATCTTTTCATACCCATATTGAAAAAGGCATGTACTAAAGTTCTAAAATCACACTTTCAATACTGACTGTAAAATATCGTGGTAAATTTTTACAGAGTATATAATAATATATTATTATAATAGTAATGCATGGTAATATAGTCATATATTATTACTTTTCCACGCAAATAAGTTGAGACGAAAACCAAATGTGAAAAATAAATTTTATCAATTTCACGTGTACGAAACGCTCGAAATTTAATCGGAAATCTTCTGGTCTATGTTAAGGGCGCGAAACTTCTTCTTAATTTGATCAACTACAGGACAAACTCTATCCCACGGTGTTATGATTCCGTAAGTCAATCGCTGAAAGAGCAACCACACAGCTTCGCATTGCTCCTGGTACACCGCATGTAAAGCATGAACTGATTTCATGCAATGATTGATTGCATGTCTTGGTGATGTCGCGCGGTAGCGAGTGGAATAATTCTATATGATTCACTTTGAAAAACGCATATATTTTTCTTTTAAGTTTACAATTTATTCCCGACAAATGTGTGCGCGTTGACTGGCGTTAAGCAACTGACAACTTGTCGACCGTCGAGTTGACACGTAATTACATCATAATTAATCATCAATTAGATTTTGATTCATTTTTACCTCCATGGCTACGAGTTTGTCGACCGTGTCGAAGAATTTTGATCAATGGTCTCTTACGTCAGCACCTTCTGTCATCTTTTGCAATGTGAGATGTTTTAACAGCGTCGCTTTGCGGGCTGGTCCTTTAGAAGCGTAGATCGATTCAAGTTTGTCCCATATATCCTGAGAGGTATCACAACCTCGAATTCGTTTCAATTCCGATGGGGAAATTGCGAGGATAAGATCAGCTTTAGCCTTGTTTCAATTGTGTTTATTGATCAAAAGTATTTACATAAGAAGTTAATGGCCCCAATAAACATGGCCTTACATAATGATGGATTTTTGCCGCAGTGGACGGCTATCGCCGTCTCTCTTACATTATTCGGTATTTGTCGCATAATGTTCACGCTTTCGGGCTAGACCCGATCTTAGTCTCTTATTTACTACAAGTATTTATTACATTCCCGACGACTGGAAAAAGCCTGTGAAAAACCAGCGAATTCTTATCTCTTTACAACACCTACATACAAAATATATAATCCTAACAACAATACGTAAATTCAACACAAGTAAAAAAAAAGGCACTAATAACAACAACAACAGACTCGTCTATCAGCGAATCACAATTATTCCGCGGTCTAGTAAATCCTCGGAGATACGTCTATTTTTCGGTGGGCCATATGGCCTTTGAGGGGACCAGGTGGTCCTTTGTGGGGCTATGTAGCCTTTGAGGGGTCCCCCTTGCGGAGGACCTACGGGCGAGTAGGAGAAGTATTGCTTCGAGCTCTCCCACGACAGTTGGCCGTGGTTTTTCTCTGATGACGTACTCATATACGTCGTTTTTGACCAGGAGTGCCGCTACTTGCAGTTTCCAGGTGTCGCAATTGTTCTTTGATAATAACTCTAATCTCGAGTTGCAGTGCAACATTGTCGTATTGGAATTTTGCGCGAATTTACTTTTTTTACTGGATTTCTGTAGAAATAATCGTTCGTGATTCGATTTTTTTAGTAAGGACGGAAAATCTTCTCTTCGCATTTTTTGTGGATTTTCTTTTCGCCAGTCATCTACGCATTTTTTCCACTCAACTTTCATCGATCGGAAGAAAGCTAAATCCAATGGCTGCAATATGTGAGTAGCATTGGGACGCGAGGCAATAAGTTCAATCTGATTTTGTGAACAAAATTCTGCAACAGGCACAGTCAAATGCGAAGTGTGTCCATCTACGTAGAGAAGAATGGGGCGTTCAATATCATTTTGAGTCAACTAGGGATGGAAAATGTTGACAATATAGTGAAAAAAAAACTTCTTCCGTCATCCAACCAGAATCAGATCTGCCTATGCCCTATTCGTCGGGAACACTCTGAGAAATACTTTACGGGATGCGTTCATATTTAAAAATAATCATAGAGGGCGCGAGCATTCCAAAGGCGTTGGTTGTGAAAAGAACAGTGAAGAATTCTATGTCATCGTTTCAGACGAAATTGTAAACTGCCTTGTCTCTCTCTTCACTGGAACTTTTCCCGCCTTTGGACAAAGATGGACTAATCGTTTCGTCTAAAAAGCATTGAAAGAACTCGCAATACGATATTTTATTTGAAATTGATCGAAAAATTCACGACGACAGTAGTGATTTTTCTACAATTTCAAATACAACATTTATCATGATGCAGAACATGACTGTTTTTTCGGGAGATGAAAATGTAAATGTTTCGTTACCTACGTTACGGATAAGTATATCAACGGAATGAAATAAAATTATTTCACTCGGCAAACGTTTGGAACCCCCAAAAAAGTTACAGCCTGAGCTGGACACTTTTCGTTTCATACTTCCAAGTTTCCCAGGAGGGACTATTTTTCCCACGAAATGCTGAGAACTCCCAAGCATCGTAAATAATTTCGATTAACATTATCGATTTCATGCCTATTGTCCCCAACATCTCTCTAACATATGTTTTGTAGTTTAGCCGGTTATTGCTATACATGTTTTACCACTTTTTATTATATGTAATTGAAAATAATGTTCATGTTCTCGGCGGAAGAGTGTGTGTACAAATGGCAGTTATTAAAAAAGTACCGCCAGAAATATCAAAGGAAAAAGAAAGATTGGTACCTCATGCGTCACATGAGTTTTATTGACAATGCAGAGTACGTAACCGAATATTTCAGTACAATTAGTTACCACTTAAATTACTTAGGAATGAATTTCCACTTAGCGAAATAAAAAATTTCCAAAAACAAGTTGCTTGGCGTGTTGGCGCAATTTCCTGTCCTTTTCGTGAAAAAATTTGGACTTTGAAAAAAAATTATGTGTTTACTTTCAAGCTGGGCGCACTGTATAAGATTAATTGTCCGAAGAATCTTAATAAATATTTTTGGCCTTACAGTGACTCTCGTAAACGAGGCACAGACGATGAGAGTGTGACATTTAAAACTGTAGAACTACAAGAAACACCTCGTTTACATGACGATTCTCTCGAAAACATTTCGGTATGGAAATTTTACATACTTTTGCATCTTTTCAATGTGGGCCTTATAAATTGTTTTCTATCAATATTTGCGTTTGTACTATTGTCCACTTACTTACAGGATGTTCAGCGAGAAGATGGGTCGTGACCACTAAATATATCGCGTGAGTCGGAAACTTCAGAGGAAAATCTTCAGAACAAGTATTCACGCCAAACAAAGGATTTGGTAAGGTATGGAAACATGCAACATTTGGCCATGACTTTCGAAACCCATACGAGTATATTACTCTGTTTCGCAGGACATCTCTAATCATTGTTCTTCCTCATATTCTCCAGAAAATGGAAGAAAACCAAAAAGAGTGTCAACATCCCGGTTTTTATTGGAGGTAACTCGAATGTTGTTTCAAATCAAAGAGACCGTTGAAAAAGCATCCGCACTGATAAATAAAGAAGATAATCTGGAATCAAAAAGAAAATACTGCATTTCTTTGAAGGAGCTGATTTCATTAAAGCTGACGATGCTGAACGACGGCAAAAGAAAAGAAATGGAAAAGAAAGTGTTAAAGATACTTACAGAGTTTTAAATGTCTTTTCTTATGTTTAGTTGACAGTTCCTATGTTTTATACACAGTAGGATTATTTGAAATTAAAGTGAGATTTCCGATAATAGAAACTACAATTAAATGAGTGCCTTGTTTTTAAGATTGTTGCGAATCGTTTTGAAAAATGTAAGGCTGCGACTGGTGCAGTGCAAAAAATGTAGAAATTCAATCGCAATAACAAATGCATATGAAATTTGGTGATTTGCGTTTATTTATCAGTTATTTCTCTCACGATTGATATACTTCCATTGCCACAGCACTTGCCCATCTTCTATCATGAAATACTCCTTCATGGTGTTTCTGATGGTGTTTGCAGTGTTTGATCTAAGTCTTTGAACTGCTAGGGGGGCATCTTCGTCATTTCTTTGCTGTAATCTCTGTAAATAGTTTCCAACTCCATTTCTCCACTGTCCTTGAACGTTGTTGCCATTGTGATTCGGGGGGACGCGCGGCTGCGTTCTATTTGTCCATGAAGCTCTCTGTTTCGCAGTCAGTTGTGCAAACATACAGCAGCTAGAACTAAATTTGCTACTTCCTTTGATTCGAAAGGAACGGTAGGAAGCAGAAAACGCCAGCGAGACGTGAGAATCCCAAACGAATTTTCTATAGTCCCTCGACACCGCGATAAGCGATAATTAAAAATGTGTTTTGCTTCCTGCATTGTATTTTTCGAAAAAGGTAACATTAAATAAGGCTTGAGTCCGAAACCTCCGTCTCCCATAAAAAACAAGGATGTCCTTGTCTCACTTTGAGGCAGCAAAAAAGTCCCTTAAGGGATATTTAGTTGGTTGTTCTCAATACCAGTTTTTATCCAGCAGTCTTGGATAATTCCTGCGTCACTCATATTACCCGGATAACTAATGTCTACGAGTTTGAATCTATACTCCTCATCACAAAAAGCTTGCATATTTATGCTGTAGAATTTCTTATAATAAAAGTATAAGGAGCCCGACCTAGCAAGCATCTTTATGGCGATGTTCCCGTCGATGGCTCCGATGCAGTTGGACATGTTCCACCGGACTGCATTCTGGGCCGCGATCTATAACCATTCATTAGATGTTGGCAGTCGCAGTTCATTCAAAGAAAGAACAGCAACTACTTTTTTTGCCGTGTCTTCGATTATCATTCTTGCTGTTGATTCTCCGATCCAGAAGTTTTCCGCGATTGAGTGGATGGAATCACCTGTTTCCATGTACCTGTTGGAATATTGAATTAACCTTTATGAACAATTGTTCAATGCGTAAAACATCAACACGATTACAGCAATTTTTTAATCACAACCGGAGAAGGGAAACGAGTAGCTGTTGATCACGTTTCGTGTCCCGTGATAGCGTTTTGGACGAACTTGCTAATCTCAGACCACAGCGGTAGCTCGTTACAATATTTTCTGCTATCGGTAGATGCGTCAACCAGCACTTTGGGAACGTCCGTAAAAAAAGTTTGGAAAATTTTGTGATTTCTAAACCACCTTCTGCTGGCCCAATCATGTACGATTCCGCCCCCCCCCCCAAAAAAAGAACTTCCTCAACAAAGCGTCACCCTCATTTTTGGACCATTGGGAGAAAAGATTGTTACGAGCTAATGGTGTAGTCTGGTATGAGGGAGTTTGTCGGACATGCTATGACGGAATGTAAACAATAACTTTGGGAAAGAATCTCAACGTTACAAGTAATCGTTGTTCAGCACATATGGGTGTGCGGAACAAGGTGCATTTTATAATCTGAGGACCCACAAGCTCGAGTAGGTGATTCACAGCTGTAGCAGCGTCGCCTGGGTAAGTTGCTTCTTGCAGTCCTCGAAAGCCTGCTCTGCTGCTGGAGTCCATTGCACGGGGCGCTTGTTCTTTTCTTTCGCTCCGACCAGACAGTCGTGAAGTAGGGCCTGGGTTTTTACTCGTCTTTGAGGTGTTTTCTATAAAAATTAATAATACCTAACAATCTTCGCAGGTCCTCGATGGTTTGGGGCATTTTGACGTTGCGGATTGCCTCGACTCGGTCAGGCAGGGGTTGCGTGCCGTTGCCGTTAACCAAGTGTCCCAGGAACTGGGCTTGTGGTACGCCAAAGATGCATTTTTCCAAGTTTATTGTAAGGCTGAAATCCCTGAGGCGTTCGAAGATGGCGCGGAGGTGCTATTGATGCTCTTTGTCGTTCTTGGGAGCGATTAAAATATCATCGATATAGACATAGCAAAAGTCCAAACCTCAGAGAGCCGTGTCGATGAACCTCTGGAAGGTTTTGAGCTGCGTTGCACAGTCCAAACTGCATCACTGTGGACTCAAAAAGGCCAAATGGAGTAATCACAGCTGTTTTTGGAACATCATCGGGGGCGACGGGGATCTAGTGGTATGCGCATGTCAAGTCGAGCGTGGAGAAAATTTTGCAGCGACACGGAGAGAACTCTCGAGCTAAAATAGCACGGAACGTTGTCGTGCTTTTTCCGCACGCGCTTAAGGTGCTATGATCGCACGAATCGGTGTCAAAAAAAGCACGAAGCATGATCGTGCAAAGAAAGCACTGAACACATGCGGCTATTGCACGAGTCACGTTCTCTCATAGCACCGATTTCGTACGATTACAGCACGTAGCTGTTCTAGCTCTAGTTGCACACGACCCGTGCGATTTTGGTATAGACTTCTTGCAACGGAGCAATAGGCTCCGTTGCATACTATACTCTGCAATTCACGCGTTCTGTGCATTCGAAAAATATAGGTGAAGGACACATGCGGGTGAATTATACTACATTATTTACTGCAGTTTTGAATTTCCTAATACAAATTTTGTTCCGACAATCCCGAAACATCTTATTATTTCGAGAGTGTTTGCTTTATTTGATTAAAAACCTACTGGTTTGAAATTTAAAAATTCCAATAAAATTTAGAAAACTCGAAGTTTTACAGTTTTTAAGTTTTAACATTTTTAAGTTTTAATCAATTCTTATGTTCCTCGCGATTTTTAACGTTTGGAAATGTAGACTTTTTCTCTTATTGAAAAAATATACAGTTGTTGTATAATATTTCGAAGATATAAATTTTCAAAATCTACGAATTTCGAAGTTCTTATGAATAAGCGCAAATATTGCAATTTTCGAAGCAATTTCGGAGTCGTAAAGTTCCAAAATTTTTCATTTCGGTATACTCATATGAATTTTCATTTTTCTTGATTCCCGGGAGTTCGAGATATTTCAGTGATGAATAAAATCGTAAAATTCTAAATTTCCGACAAATCGAAATTTTGAAAAATTTTTAAGTTGAAAGGTGTTCCAATTAAGGAGGATTGAAATTTTAGAACTAACGAATGTTCCCCACTTTTTAAAGTTCGAAAATTTTTGGATTTTTACAAACTTCCGAATTTTCATGTTCGTGACATATTTGAAATTCTAAAAAGTTTTCAAGTTCAAGTGAATCCCAATAAAATTTTCATACGATTTATCTCGTGCTATTCCCAGGAATTTGAAGAAAAACAGAGTATTTTGTTCGTTCATTTTTCGAACTTTATGTAATAAGGCTAAATCAACTATTTTCTGTGCATAAAAAATTATATGTTACAGACAGTAATCGACAAGAATTTATAACAGTAACTGAGATTTTATAGAAATCGATAGGAATTCATATAATTTCGATAATAAGGATTATTAAAAAATCATGAAAATTGACATAAGTCTGTGGTAGAAGAATCAATCGAAATAATGACGATAAATCGGATATCATAGAAATTCAAAAGAACCAATTGTATCTAATATACAGGGTGTTTCAGTGATGGCGGATCAAACGAAAACCATGTATTCCATGACATTCTAAGACGATTTTCCCTTTGCCATTTTTTCCAAAACTCAAAATCTTTAAAGTTATTCAAGTTTAAAGTTTAAACAGTGAATGCGCTTTATCGAGGAGTGAGGATAAATACCACGTATCAAACTTCAAAAACATTTTCTACATACTTTTCTAAGTTGAAAAGTCCGTTGCCACTTTTCACAAAAGTCAAAATCAAAAAAGATATTCAAGTTAGGAGTTTCAACCAATCAGATTTCTCAGATTTAAAACTCGAATATATTTTTTCATTTTGAGTTTTGTGCAAGGTGGCAAAGGACTTTTCAATTTCAAAAATTATGAAGAAAATTTTGGTGAAGTTTGGTCCGTGGTTTTTATCCCCACTCGTTGGAAAAGTGCATCTGTTGTTGACATTTCAAACTTGAATAACTTTTTTATTTTTGAGTTTGGTGAAAAATGGCAGAGGGAAAATCGTCTTTGCATTTCATGAGGAATAAGTGGTTTTCGGGTGATCCGCTATCACTGAAACACCCTGTAGTTTAATGAACATCGATTGGAATTGATTGAAATTGGTAGGGATAATGAGAAATTAATGGAAATTTTTATGAATCTATAGGCATCTATAAGAACTTATTGTAATCAATCGTAGTCAATTGAAATCGATATAAATCAATAACAGCTAATGGGAAAGTTAAGGGATCAATGAAAATTGATAGACATCTGCAGAAATCGATGAAAAATGTCATTGATACTGTAATTTTCTGGTAATCATCTTTTCTCGGTTCTATGATGTTTTAAAGTGTATTATGGTGCTAATGATGTAAAAATGATAACAATGATAGTTACAAAAATTCCTTTATTATACGTCAGCCCTCGTAGCTACAAGTTCATCATGATTTTTTACAATATACAAACACGGAGGTAAACGAGGAACGCGATCAATGTGTACAACAACATCCGTTTCACCGAAATTCGAATCAACATTGTAGGCGTGAAAATAATGATTAAAATAAAGAGTATTAAATTTTTTTACATGAAAGTAAATGTGAATGTCATCGCAAAAAAAAATATTTTTTATCATTCCAAACATTGGACCGTCAGTAGAAATATTTAATGCAAACACAACGTCCTTAGAAAATATCTTTCCAACATTTTCCACATTTTTCAACGTTTGAACCTTCAAAGTTTGGCTCACATTGGGCAAAATTTTTTTCAAAATTAAAAAAGCGTTCTCATTGTTCAAAGAACCAATTTTTAAATCTTTTTGCATGTAAGGTTGATAGAATTCGGCAATGTAGCACATCTGCAATTGACGTCGAATCACTATTGTTAACGGCAAATTAACGTTTGACAAGGTTTCCATCGCAATTTCTTTCAATTTTCTATTTTTTCGCTCAAATTTGATCGACGAATAATGAACGACAGGACCGTTCAGAAGCTTTACTCTACAATAATGGAGCCATAAGTGCATCTTTGGTTTCAAATTACCGAACAATCGAAAGTAAATTTCATTGTGTTTATGTATGAGTGATTGGAGGATGTATATTTGTCCTCTAGTTAATTGAGGAGAAGTCAAAATACCAACTATTTGTCGAAGGTAACGGTCGAGTTCCCAATGCAAGCTGTCTGGAGGAATCAAATCTCCAATCATTAACCCCAAGTACCGTGTTAAGCAAAGAATTTATGATGCTGATTGTTTGATTTTGATTTTTCTGCCACCCTTAGCTTGCGTGAAAAATAAGGGTCTTGGTTTGTTTGCTTTCTCAGAGTCTCCATAAGGAAAAGTCTCGATATTGTAATTTATAATTTTGAGCGAAAGCGTTCCATTCGAGACAAAATAGTTTAGTATTTCAGTAATTGTATAAACTGCAATTCCTTCAGACAGATCATGCATGACATCTACCGTTATATTTTGAGAAATATGAAATTTGTTAATTTTGTTAAAAACACGTCGCTCCTTGATACCTGTGCCCTTGAATAGATTTTTAATTACATCAGTTTCATAAGAATGCACTGTTCAGACCAAATTCGGATTTTCGACTGACATATCAAGACTTTCATTGTGTGTGACTGTACATAACCTGCAAAAATGTTCAGCCCGAAAATTTCCCGCAAAACCACAAATATCATTCAAACCTTTATTGTCACCCAAGATCAAAGTGCAATCGAAAAAAATTTTGAATGTTTCATATTCAATAGTAACCGTTATTTCTTCGTTCGAAAGTAAGTTACATTATTCAATAACTTTGCTGAAGATTTTTTCATTGCCGAATTCTGTCAAATATTTCGAGCGAAAAATGGTCGAGAGAAAAATATTTTCCAATTTCGCTATTAAATGTGGAGGTAGAGTACCAAGTGAAGCATAAACCCCTCGCAGTTTTTCTTCCCCCGCGTGACTCCCTAAAGGGTTTCGAGTTTCAAATTCATCAAAGTAAACGAATAGAGGGAAAACTATTTTTGCTGTTATCATGGTAAATGTTCAACCACAAGTCACCTTGTATTATGTTACGTAAAATAGATTTCTCGTTCGATAACTCTTTTGTGTAATTTAACATCTCTCTGAGCATACCTGGAGAAAAAAAAACATTTTTTAATGTAGCCTGCAACGCGACAAAAGATGCATGAGCAGGTCTCATCTTAATTTCTATGTGACCATTGTCACTAGCAACAATAATTGTTTCTTCTCCAATCTGAAACATTTTCGGGGCCAAGTAACAATTTTCTTTTTCGTATATTTGAAATCTAGAATGCTCCGTTGAAAATTTCTCGAAAATATTTCTGCTTTTTTCCAAAATAAATTGAATCTTGTGACATGCAGTAGCAACATTTGTAACAAATTTGAATTCAGATTTATTTGATTTTGTAACAATGGAACAAGCATGTTTGATATGAAACAATTAAATTTCTTTAGAATTTCATTGTTACGTTTTTCCTTATACGTGGGTTCGAACCGCTTGGACAGTGATTTTGGTTTGGAATTAAAACACTTTTTATTTCTCTAGGTATACACATATATTCCAACAAACTTTACAACTGTTTCCCGACACAATTATAACGCAGCACTAGTTACACAAAAAACTGTTTGGAACGAAAAAGGCCCCGAGCTCTAGCAGCGCGGGGGCTTTATAGCCGGCCTTATCAGTGCCCAGTTGGCACGTAGAGATGCGCGCGCCCCCGACTGCACGCGCCAATTCGTGTAAGAGGCAGGCCAAAAACCCCGCGCTGCCGTTGCTGCACGCCTCCTCGCACGAGTTGCTCGTTATTGAGGCCGATTAGAGCTTCGCGCTACTGCTGATTACTGACTAACGATGGCCTCTCAATGTCACCGGGGACGTGACATTCATCAACTGCTTTTCTCGACAATAGTGGATTGTTGTACAGAAAAAGAGAAAATTCAATCATACTTTTATCCAACCTTTCCTTGTTTATATTGTAGTCATGATCCATCTTGAAACTTGAATCCATTGTAACACTTTTAGATTTGACGATTTTAAATGCAAAAATTGAGCAAAGAAAGCAAATTAAACTTAAAATGAATAGTACTCTGGCACAGAGCTGGACGTGTCGCAATGAAAAACAAAAATTTCGATTACGTAAACAAAGTAGAGTCTACAAAAAATGACAATGAACTTCAATCATATATGAAACACTTATTTCCAACGAGATCGAGCACAGCCTTTCGAGGAACTTACTGGCAAGTCGTTTTATATATATGTCACATTGTAAAATGAAATACTAATTCAAAATGAGGATGAAAAAACGAAAATGTATTAGGAACACAAATGTATGAAAGAATCGCGTCCTGTCAAACTTTCTGTAATGTTTGTTTATAGTCTCTCTATATCATTAAGAACTTTCGAAACACAGGCGAACATGTTGGCAATTTCGAAACCATAAACTCTTCGCTCTATAAACTGCCACACATGGTTACACACATTGGAAAACTTTTCATGAAAGACCTTGACACTCTGGAAACATATGTCAACGGCTGCAGTCGCTGTTGGCAGTTAAATTGTGCGGTCGCTCAAAACCACATATGCTGAGAATATTTGATCCAAGGATGGACCAACTATGACCACATACGGTTGCACCGTCAATCTTTGAGTTGTATGCAACTCTTGTACATTTTGATGAATTTTTCGGAGAGAGTCACTCACACTCTGAGTTTCCTGCAAAGAATGTGACAATCTTTGATAACAAGGAATTTACTTGCCATCATTGCGATTCGATAACAATGACTATATTTACCTTCAAGTGATAAATGAAGGTGCTCAAAACGACTGATTTTTCGGGATTCCAACTTTTCCCAGTTTTGGAACGATTTGTTTGTTTCGTAATTTTATTGAAGAGAAAGGGCAGCATGATTAGAGCCAGAACATGATAACTGCCTGCAAACATTGTACATTATTATTTCGCACCATTCATAAATTATATTCTCATGCTGATCTTAATCATGACACATAAATCGAGAATCCGCCAAAAACCATTGAGATTGAATAACTCTTCTATATTACAACACACATTACGTACCTCCATTTATAGTGCACGCGGCGTTATCTTTGAAAATGCGCGCTATTTCCTTATTGTTTCATTTTGTTATGTATTAACTCTAACAGGCGTCTCCGAAACGGAGACTCTCAAAAGTGTGAGAGGGTGTTGTGAATGAAAATGCAGAAATCTTCAAAGATAGTCTTGTATTTCCGGTTGAAAATAGGTTTCATTACATTATTTAATTATTCTCGAACAATTCTTCAGACGATGGCGGAGGGGCGAGTGGATACCCGGGTCTCAAGGGTTCTGGGAGCTATGGTGTCCCGATTTCTATGGGTTCCTCCAGAAGTGTACTCTCCGTACGAGGGGAGATCGGTGGGGATGGCGCTTGTTCCCTAGTTGGTTGACGCGAAGTTCAGGGAATTCCCGGCGCCTGACAAAAGGCTGGGAACGCGGGTCTTCCCGTGTGAGATCGATCACCACCGGTGGCCGTTTGGAGGCATTCGTTTGACTGACCGATTGGACTCTTTCCGTGCGGTACCGCTTGAGCTGGTCTAGGAGAGCACGTACCAGTGGAAGTGGAAGTGCTATGACACGGTCCTCTAGGTTGACAGGGACCGACGGAACA
>JAPYZL010122396.1:0-13015 GCA_030522825.1 Platygaster orseoliae
CCTAGGGAAATATTCATAAATCCCGGATCACAGGGAAGAAAGTTGCCTGATCCGTGATTAATGAATGTTTCCTAGGGTTTTTGTTGATAATTCCTGCTGGTTTCTTAGTACCCCAAAAAGAGGCTTTTGTTCCCGCATTCCATGGAAATAAAGTGGCCTTTTTTACGGATGCATGGGAAAAAAACATTTTCTGTGAATTGTCAATGTCATTTTTAGTCCATATACTCAAGAAAACTATTTGAAATCTCTCTCCATATTTAGTGCCGATGGTAATTACGAAGTTCGCTACAAAAGCAACGTCTTGATATACCCAAACGGCGAAGTACTTTGGGTACCACCAGCGATTTACCAAAGCTCCTGCACCATCGATGTCACGTATTTTCCATTCGACCAGCAAACTTGTATCATGAAATTCGGCTCCTGGACCTTCAACGGAGACCAAGTGTCGCTGGCCCTTTATAACGACAAAAATTTCGTGGACCTTTCGGATTACTGGAAGAGCGGCACTTGGGATATCATCAGCGTTCCCGCTTATCTGAACGTTTACCAGGACGATATTCCCACCGAAACAGATATCACGTTTTACATCATCATTCGCCGAAAGACCCTGTTCTACACTGTTAACTTGATACTGCCCACGGTTCTCATTTCGTTTCTCTGCGTGCTGGTGTTTTATCTGCCCGCTGAAGCTGGTGAAAAGGTATCTGAAGCACTGAAAACATGAAACCATCAATGTGCCATATTGTTTGCATAAAACTGCACGCAATTTTTTTCTTCAGGTCACTTTGGGTATCAGCATTCTCCTCTCACTGGTTGTGTTCCTCCTTCTTGTCAGCAAGATCTTGCCACCAACGTCACTTGTACTGCCTTTGATTGCCAAATATTTATTGTTCACCTTCATCATGAACACCGTCAGCATCCTTGTCACTGTCGTCATCATCAACTGGAACTTCCGGGGCCCCAGGACTCACCGAATGCCTCAAATGATCCGCAAAGTCTTCCTCAGGGTCTTGCCTACGCTCCTCATGATGCGCCGTCCCAAGAAAACTCGACTGCGCTGGATGATGGAAATTCCCAACGTCACACTTCCGGTTTCCACGTACTCGAGCAGTCCGACCGAGCTTCCCAAACATTTGCCTTCGTCAGTGGCACAGACAAAACCGAAAATGGAGGTCATGGAGCTTTCGGATCTTCATCATCCGAATTGCAAAATCAATCGCAAAGCTCATCATACGGGAGGATCTAGTGCAGGGGCGGTAGGACCTGGGGGCACCGAAGTAGACAGACGTGGTTCAGAAAGCTCGGACTCAGTTCTTCTGAGTCCCGAAGCTGCCAAAGCTACTGAAGCTGTTGAGTTTATAGCCGAGCATCTACGAAATGAAGATCTTTACATTCAGGTTGGTAAATGAAACACCCTTTTTATGGAACATTGTTTTGTGATTCACATAAATTTAAGATATGCGGAAAAAATTCGAAATGTTAGCAATGTACAAAAAATTTATGCACAATTAATACCATCCTATTTTTACCCTTCCGATATTTTAGACCAGAGAAGACTGGAAGTACGTTGCCATGGTCATCGATCGCCTCCAGCTGTACCTCTTCTTCATAGTCACTACCGCCGGCACAATCGGCATCCTCATGGACGCCCCCCACATATTCGAATACGTCGATCAGGACCGCATCATCGAGATTTATCGCGGAAAGTAATATCACTCAGCCCAATTTCTTCACCGCAAATATTCCAAAAATTTTTTTCCATTACGAACAAGCAATCCCTCGATCGTCATTAGTTTTTTGCATCCCAGCATTGAGATCGTCCATACGCACACTTACGGCATACATTGTATCGTCGTAGTTTTGATCTATAACACCTCCCCAACCCGCAAAAAACCCGGAATGTGACTTTTCAACTTCACGACTTACACTAATGTGCGTGCACGTATATGTGCATTGGGGTAAGCGCGCACGTAGAGGTACCAATGCAGCGCAATCGTTTGCGGTCGAACTTACTGAGCAACGAAAAATTTGTGTATCCTCGTGAAGTTTACGAGCGAAGCGAGTCCCGCTGTACAGAACCTTTTAGACAATATTCATATAAAGTATGGTTACGACAGCTTGTCCGAGCTCCCATTGAAGATGCTATATATTGATTAGTTTGGTCGAGGATGAACTGGATTAACATTTGGTAACTTAGTTGAGATTTTAATCAAGCAGGGTCGGATTTACCCAACAGGCAAAGTAGCTGCCTGAGGTGGCAAAAATTGGGAGGAGGAAAATTTTGAAGGAAACATTCGCAATTCGTTGTAGCTGCGACGTTACTGAAAATGAAAATCTCATGTTTATCTCATCTGAATCTCATGTCTTACGTGAGATCTCATATAAGATCTCACGTGAGACATAAGGTCTTATAAATGAGATTAACATCAGGATTTCATTTTCAGTATAGGAGAAACTAAAGTTTAGCAGACATGTCAATAACTGATGTGGGGATTTTCTGCTTATTTTATTGGTATATGCATGTAGCAACATAATAAGCCAGTTTCATGATAATATTGCAACTTAATAACAAATTTGACATTATAATAAGTTAATTTTCTGATTGAGAACAGTGATTGTTAATTAAAATTTCATAATACATTATCAGAAACTCTTTCGCGCTCCACGCTATAATTAAATAGGTTTATGAATTCTACAGGATTCGAAATTTTAATTCTGAGGTCCAAATAAAAAAGGTCAACATCTTCAAAATTTTCGATATTTTTCAAATTTTGACGGAATGTTCGGAATAACTGAAATCTTCGAAGTGAAATTGCTGAAATTGCCAAAAATCTGAATTTTCATGATTTATAAATTTTCTTAAACTTAACAATAATTTTTGTCGACGATTTTTTGTTGCAAATTATCAAAACGCCTAAAATTTCCATAATTCTTAAGATTTTCTAACTTCGAGCATTTTCGAATTATTGATAATATAATAGATGAATTTCACGAAAGTCCTATCGTTTGTAAAATGTTCTAAAGGTAACGAAATTTCTGAATTTTAGTAGTTATATAAGATTATGAATGATATTCGTAAAAATGTGTAAATTTTTACCATATTGAAGTTTTTGCAATCTCCGAAATTTTCGACATTTTTCACATTTTGACGGATGTTCGGGATAACTAAAATTCTCGAAAATTTTTTATTATATAATTTCTAAATTTTAATATACATATATCAATAAATTTTGTCGACTATTTTTTTTGTTGGAAATTTTCAGAGTGATTAAAATTTTAATAATTATTAAAATTTGCTAACTCGAAGCATTTTCCAACTATTGATAATATGTAAATTTTGCGAAAGTCCAGTTTTCATAATGTGACGAAATTTCTGAATTTCAGGGATCATTGAAGATTGTGAATGATTATCTATAAAAATGAGTAAATTTGTACAATATTGAAAGTCTTGCAATCTCCGAAATTTTCGAAATTTTTTAAAATTTTGATGGAATGTTTGAAATAACTGAAATTATCGAAACGTATTCATTTTCATAAATTCTGAATTTTTTAACATACTATTATAATATAATATATATCAATAAATTTTGTCGACTATTTTTTGTTCGAAATTTTCAGAAAGCTTAAAATTTCCATGAATATTACAATTTTCCAACCCGGAGCATTTTGTACTTATTGATAATATATGAATTTTGGAAGGTCCTATTGTTTTCATAACACAGGCCCACAAAAAAAGTGTCCTGTACTTTTGATGAGACAGGACTTTTTATACGTATTTGTTTGTATGGTTTTCCAGTGAACTTACGAGAAAAAAGTGAAAAACCTCATTTTTTGTGTTTTTTGCTCTCACCAAAAAAAAAATGTTTACAAAATATTTGATCTCAAATATCTTAAATTCGAATTCCCGAGTTAAAAAACATAGATAAACATTTTTTAAATTATTTTTATAACTTGAAATTTGGCACTGGGAGGGCGTTGAAAACTGTAAAGAAACCATAGCTACTGCAAATGCGATAGGTCGAGTATTGAAACTGAAATTTGTTTGTGTTTATGTATGAAATTTTTACCACAGTATGGGTTATTGTTCTCAGTTAATCTGAATATATATGTTTGATTTCGAATATGAAATATACTCCAATTTCGAATTCGTAAGTAAAAAAATTTGTTTTCTACTATTAATTAATTTTAACCTTGTAATGACCTTGAAAATCATAGAGAGCTCAAGGTTATTGCTCTACGTAGGTCAGCATGTACTCATCTTTAAAAAACAAAAGTATTTGTATTCATATTTTCACATAAACATAAACAAATTTCAGTTTCAATACTCGACCTATCACATTTGCAGTAGCTATGGTTTCTTTACAGTTTTCAACGCCCTCCCAGTGTCAAATTTCAAGTTAAAAAAATAATAAAAAAATGTTTATCTATGTTTTTTTATCTCAAGAATTCGAATTTGAGATCAAATATTTTATAATTTTTTTTTTTTTTTTTAGTGAGAGCAAAAAACACAAAAAATGAGGTTTTTCGCTTTTTTCTCGTAAGTTCACTGGGAAACCCCTACATCTGACCTCGGATTCGGATTCAGCGATGCCAAATACGTGTAAATAGTCCTGTCCCGTCAAAAGTACAGGACACTTTTTTTTTGTGGTCCTGTGTAATGTGACGAAATTTCTGAATTTAGTAATCATTGAAGATTATAAATGATATTTATAAAAACGAGTAAATGTTTATACTATTGAAATTTTTGCAATTTCCAATATTTTCAAATGTCTAAAAAATGTTTAGATTTCCCTTATCTATAACATATCTACATTTTTGCAAATCACTTGAATATTTGAATTTTACAAAATTTATTGAATTTTCAAAATACCAGTCTTTTTTGAATTTCAAAAATTATAAGAATTCATGGGGTTCCTAGAGCGGGAAAAATTTCTGAAATCATAATGAAATAACGAAATCTGCTAAAATGTTCCAAATAACTTAAATTTTTAAATTACTAAATTTTACAAAACATCTGAATTTCTAAATTTTCCAAATTTTGATATATTTATGATTTTCCTCATTTTGTGACTTCCGAAAATTCATACAGAGCACTCAAAATTCATATAATTCTCCAATTCACTAAACTTAAAATTTTTTCTTCGGAGAAAATATGTTTTTTTTTTAGGGGGGGGGGGCGGTAATTTTCGAAATTATTTGGGTGCGCCAAATTACTGAATCCGGCCCTGGAATTAGGTCAAATGTTCTAAAGACGAATCTTTATTAGTGGTCTAATGAAAAAAATGCTTCACATCATATTCACAAAGGGTAAAATCGACGTGGATCTCAGTAACAGTAGATTTTTCATTCAATCTATTGAAGCTAAAAAAGTTTTGTCTTGGATTTCTACAAGGAGCCAACTAAGTTTGACACATAAAAGAAACAGTTTTTTTTCTGAGGGGTTAAGTATTACTGTAGTACTACTATAATAGATTTTGTAAGTTTTGTTATAGTAGAGTGATATTATTGAATAGTTGTTAAAATTGTTATTCCAGTTTTGCCGGAACGCAAAATGTTTATAAAGAAGAATCAGTAATGTTAATTACGATCGTTTAAGGAATTGACAGATTTGTATTGTTGGTTTTCCGCGCTGATTTGAATTTCGGTGCGGATAGAAAAATAGCGCTGTGATGTAGATTTATACTAATGTATTATTATACCGCACTAGCGTACAACGTATGCTATTTATCCTTGCATTTTTCTTCCGATTTATTTGAATTTTTATATAGTTCAGAAAGACCAGAGCATTCCAGAATAAAGTAATTCTTGTTATTTATCTATATATTATTTATATCTTAAATTTGTAGGATGTTTATTGAAAGGTCGTTTTGTTTCTTAAGGAATTGAAAACGATGCTGCAATTAAAAAATAAGTAGTCAAGTACGACTATGATTTTTTTCTTTCTGAAATTCAAAAATATTGTTTGCCAGTGCAAATAATTAAAATTTTTTATTAATTAATTAAAGATTTTTATTCACATTCTCATGACTTTGTTAAAAATCAACGAATTCAAAGCATTCTTTGACAGAAACGTTTGTCATTGCTGTCAGTTTAAAACAACAAATTTGATGCCTATTTATTTTTTCAAATTAATACTTAAGTATTAAAAAATAGCATCAAATCGTCTCAAAATCCAATTCCTTGAAGAGTACATTGTTTTTTCGTTTTGAAATTTTAAATAAGAAAATAGACTGCATTCACTGCAATCGAGCCGTCCTTAGAACCAAAAAATTTTTTTTTCAGAAAAACATATAAAAATTGTGCAATATTAATGTAATTTTTTGTTAAAAAAGTTCAACACTAAAAGGTAATGTACTGTTTAAGAAATATCATCTTGAAAAAATCTCGCATTTGTTTTTAATGCTGAAAACTTAATTTATAAAAATAGATAGTCGAGAACTTACTTTTTTTTAAGTGACAACAATAGCAATTCTTACAATAAAAGAATAAATCGAATCCTTTAACTTTTGATGAATTGTAAGTATTTGAAAAAAGAATTTCTATTACAAATCAAATGAGAATATGTATTTGGACTAACAAACAACATTTTTGAGTTTCGTGGAAAAATAAATTTATGTAGTACTTAACTGATTGTCTTTAAATGAAAAACATTGATCAAAGTTTGCTGATTCTGGGATGTTCGCCTCACAGCCCTAATTTGCTGTGGTTGCAACGAAAAAGTGCTATTTTTTTTACATATAAGCACTTTTTCACATGAAGACAAGTCATTGATTTCGTTATTCAATTGCGAGTTTTTATTGTCAATAATGAATTTGTTAATCGTTGATTCATTGGCTTGTCAATTACATATATATCGCTTTACTATTATAAGGTATTATTAGAGTTTTTTATTCCAAGTTTTGAAGTTTTTTAGGAAAATGTCTAAGGAATTTTTATTGTTATTCGTTGATAGAATTGTTATGAATACAGGAATTGGAAGATTCATGTTTTGATAGTGATAAGATCGTTACATGGATTACACACGATTTTGCACTTTTTTCGCTCTATTTGTACACATTTCGATTACAATGCTTGGAATGAAATTTTGTCATATTTTCATTCACTATCTGCACTTAGAAAAATGTGGAGCCTTCTTTTCAGTAGAAGGTTTTTCGTCTTCCAAAAATTTTGAATCGAATCTTTTTCAGATATTTGAATATATTTGGTTGTTACGAATAGCATCGAATTGAAACGTGAAGATATTCTTTTTGTTTTGGAGTTTTACGTGCTTTGTCGGTATCATGAATTCTCGAAAGCAAGATAATATTGTAGAGCAACCACTGGCCGAAAACTTTTTTGAAACCCATGATTAACCATCGTTATATTCTTGGCTGCTCAGTTGAAAAACCGTCTTCTTTGCTGCTACGAACTCTGGGTGCCCCCTCTACGTCAAGAGATACTCGAGGTGTGCAGAAACATTTACTAAGTGTGTTATTTGAACATCTACAAAATTCATTGAATTGCACAATAATTGTCATTTTCTTAAATATTTTATATGAAAATATTATCAATGAAGTGTCGACAAAAAAAATGCATGGCTCCTGGATAAAACGCCGAAAAAACTATAGATTCACAAATACTTATAAATATTGCTTTCTATTCCCATGAGTTTTTGGTTTTCTTTCTACATAAGCATGTATTATATACACTGGAAAAGTTTGAAAACGTTTAGACATATTTTATTGTCTCATTGCAATGATGTATTTTATTGATCTACAGATATTTATTACCGTGTACGTAATGCGTTTGGAGTTGAATTATATGATAATGAGAAGTTTTAATAAACGTATAAAATGTATTGCAAAATAAGTGTTATTTATTGGCCGTGAAGGTTTATGTAATTTCAATTTTTTTTAAGTAAAACCCAGACCTTTTTTTTATTGAGTTAAAAACGTTACATTCATAAGATGATAGTGATTGATTTTTATTATTCAATGTTGAGGCACATTTTTGTACATCGTTATGTATATTTTGTACTTATAAATTGTTCATGGTTAGACGAAATATATATATATTTTTCTTTTACATTTTAACTAGTCTGGAAAATATTTATATATCGATATATCCAAGGTTATTCTTTTTGTACTTTTAAGATCGATCAACAGTGAACATTTTTATAACTTTGTCTTGGTCCAAATTATGGAATAAGTAAGGCGCGTCCCATAAAACTCCCACTGTACCAATTGTTGTGACCGCAAAGAAAATATACAACTGTAGACGGTCAATAACCATCGCAACATATTTCCAATCTTCTCGAGTCTGAAATTCACGAAATAAGAGACATAAGTAATTTGAAGGTGATAATCTCGTATTGTTCAGGTGATTCATTGAGTTTTTTTTGCTTAAAAATTTCTTCATAACAGCTATGAGACGCTAATTTTTTTCTTTTCGATTGAATTTCAATTGTTTTAAATATCAGCTAAAACGTTTATGTTTCTAATTTAGTGCAACATGTTGACTTTTTTTATAATTCAATAAACTAGCAGGAAATTGGCAAAATGTTATAATTCACTGTCATTTTGCAGGTCAAATTCAATCCTGTCAGACTAAAATTCTAAACTTTATTTTTTGAAGAAAATTTTTTGCGATCGTGATTTTTTTAGAATTTTACGTTACAATTTTGGGTCTGCATAAGTTTTTTTCCTTCATTTTTACAACACGTTAGTTGAACTGTTGAAGAAGTAATTTTTGATTTTAATTTAGGATTAAATTCGATGTTTGGAAACTAGGATTTTTCGAAGTAACAGCGCTACTTTTGTGGTTATGTTAAAGCTTTACTTTCTAGAAATTCTATGATTACACCAAAAAAGATTCGATCATGATGATTTTGTTTGATTTTATAGGAGAGGAATTTCTATGAAATAAAAAAAATTGTAGTAATGAATAAGCTTTCGAAATTTCTTTGATTATCGTGAAAAGCAGAATCGAAAAATTTGGAACTTAAAAATTTCGACCTGATGGTGTTCATTTTTTTCCCTAATTTATAATGACAAATTATGTAATAAAATAAAAACTTTCAGTATACATCTCTATTAGCCGAAATTAGTGATTTACTTTCGAAAAAAGAAAAATTTTTGAGCTTCAAAAATGTTCGAAATTTCTTTGATCTTCGTGGAAAAAAAATCGAAAATTTCTCTCAGTTTAATGTTTTTATACGAGGTGAGTTATTTCATTCCTTTTTTAATGAAAAATGAAATGTTTTTTGTAGATGTAGGTATTATTTTGAAATTTAGTTAAAATGTGTGAGTATATTAATTTGAACCATACAAACAATATGAATAAGAGGAAGATTTTTAAAGAAATATTGTTCAAGAAGAATATTAGCATAATATATTAAAATTGAGCTGACTAGTACGGTTTTCGCAATTTTTTGGTACATACTTGTAATGAAGAAAATATTCATCGTGAAAAAAAAAATGTAAAAACTTACGTAACATAACTATCGAGTCAAGTATCTATTGGTTTTTTTTTCACGATAAAAAATGGAGATATTTTGAAAATGTATTGATCTTTAAAAATTTTTTTCTCTGGAAGTGAATCCTAACTGATAAACTTAAACAAAAACTATTGAGACTGAATCATTTTTGGCTGAAGATTTGTTATATAACTATCTTGTCTAAAAAATGAAGGGAAAAAATCTTATGCAATGCCTAAATTTTCTAGTTAAAAAAATTTTCAATTTTTTATGAAAATCACCATTGCAAAAACATTTTCTTCAAAAATATTGTGTAACTTTTGGCTAAAAGTTATTGAATTAAAAATAAGAAAGTGAAAAGAAAAAGTACGTGTCTCACTGATTTCGAAAAAAAAGCTAAAAAAATATTCACACAAAAAAAAACCTAACCAGTGTCACCTAGGAAAGTCATGAAGAGATGAAATGACTCTAATTAATTTTTTGACAATCACCTGTAGATACAAATCTTCATTTCTGAGATGCTCAGCGATAAACTCGACAGCCTTGAAACTTTCCCTGAGCTCAGGATCGATAGCATAGAGATCCAAATTTTCCCTTCCATACTGTTCTTGGTCATCGACTTGATTAGCATCGCAATTCGGATGATGAAAATCTCCCAATTCCAGCGTTTCCATGCCAGATTTTTCCCCACAGAAAGACATGTTTTCCAGCACATCCACAGGATTTGGGTACTCAGAAATTGGAGAACAATAGTTAGGCATGTCCATCATCCAGCGCAATCTCGTTTTTTTTGGTCTTCGCATTAGAAGCAATGATGGCAGGACTCTGAGGAAAATTGTTCTGGTGAGTCGTGACATATGGTGAGTCCTGAGACTCCGGTAGTTCCAGTTGATGATGATGACTGTCACGAGAATGCTGATGGCGTTCATGACGAACGTGAAAAGGAGATATTTCGCGATGAGTGGTACCACGAGAGATGTCGGTGGCAGGATTTTGCTGACCAGTAAAAGAAAAACGACGAGTGACAGCAGAACGCTGATACCTAGCGTGACCTTGAATGAACATCAAAGCACGTTTGTTATGTACACGGAGAAAAATGCTTTAGATGACATATCAATGTTACAATTCATGTCGCCACATTTGATATACATTCACATTTAATCGATCATCATGAGTATTTTTTCAGATTTTTCATAAAATACTTCTTTCATAGAATTCTGATTATTTTAGTATTTCTTGAAAATTTGTATGATTCAAAACATTTTCCGGTAGTTTTCTAGATTTATTGTATAAAGATTTTTAGAATTTAATGCTACAAAGTTTCAAAATTTAGATTCTGATTTTAATTCACTTTGTTTAGTAATTTTTCCATTTCTTACTTTCTATGTTATCCCAAACAATCATTCACGATTAGAATTTCGTTAAAGAAAAAGTTTGAATTTCATTTCACTTTCGGAACTTACATGGAAACCATTCGTTACGTCCTCCAGATTTGAGTGATTAGTTATTAATAATCTTAAATTATTTCACAATACATTATTTAGTTTTATATGCATTGCTTTCAACAATTTTTAATTCATTGTTTATTGTTATATTTGTTTTTATTTTTATATTAAATAGTTAATTTTATACGAATTTCAAGAGGGGTTAGAACCCCAAAAATCCCTTTTGCCTACGCACCTGATCTCGATCAAATTTCATGCAAACTATATGAGAACATAGTGTAAAAAAACCTTCTTACGAAAAACATCAACATCCTCACCTTTTCAGTAGCTTCAGCAGGAAGGTAGAACACGAGAACGTAGAGAAAAGAGATGAGAACCGTGGGCAGTATCAAATTGATTGTATAGAAAAGCCCTTTTCGTCGTATCACGATGTAAAATGAAATATCAGTTTCTGTTGGATTTTTGTCAGTGTAGACGTTCAAGTACGCTGGGACGTCGACAATGTCCCAGGTACCGCTTTTCCAGTAATCAGTGAGATCCACAAATTTTCTATCTTTGAAAAGGGACAGCGTCATTTGATCGCCGTTGAAGGTCCAAGATCCGAATTTCATGACGCAGATTTGCAGGTCGAACGGGAAATAAGTGACGTCGATTTTACAAGAACTTTGATAAATCGCCGGTGGTACCCAAAGTATGGTGCCGTTTTCGTCAATTAGTACATTGCTTTTGTAACGAGCCTCGTGAATCCCGTCGGCGCTGAAGTTGAGAATTGAAATTGAAGTCGTGTATGATGAAATAAAAGTTTAGAAGAGCACCAAAAACAGTTTTTCAAAACATTAATAAATAATTTTAGCAGATTTATGAAAAAGTTTATAAAATATTTGATGACAGTCTATGTATATTAGGGATGGGAAAAATATCAGTAAAGAAAAATATCGATAAGTATCAGTAAGGTTTTGGTGTTATTGATAGTTAAATTCTAGAAACAATAATCAATTTTGTGTTTCCACTATGTAGGTGCATAGCTTGGAATTAAAGTTCAAAATCACTATATTCACATGAGAATCATGTGAATTTAGAAATGTGTATTAATTGGAATAATTTTTTTTATCGTTTTATTTTCGCCTCAAGATTATTGTTAGATAATTTCTATTGTTTATTTGATCACAGCTTAAAAGTTATTGCAAATAAAAAAATTCCGGGTGAAGCTATAATGAATAAAAAATATAAAAAAATAACATCAACAAATCTAGGCTTCAGTAGAAAATGTTTCTTTTCTTCTAATTCAACTTTTTTTCACTTAACTGTGCTTTTCTGAAAATTTCCTATGTGCACTTCTGACTTGAGAAAAATTCAATCACACATTAATTTTTCTTATGTATAAAAATTACAAAAACATTCTTTAGTTATCTGAAATACAATAATTTCGTATTAAACAATGTATGTATATAAAAATTATCATTATACATCAAAAAATTTAAGACTTCAGGAAAATGTTAATTTTTTCTCATTGATTTTTTTTCACTTAGTGTTAATTTATTCATATTTTTACTTCGCTGTGCCTTTATTACCAATATGCACTTCTAAATCAAAAATATTCAATCATATTAGTATTATTTTTCATAAATATTGCAAAAATACTCTTTAGTTTTATGAAATAAAAATTTTTTTACAAGTCATGTATGTACATTATAATTCATGTATAAACAAATCAATCATGTCTGTAAAATACAAGAATAAAAATAAAGAATATTTTTCACTGGAGCTGTTTTTTTTTCTAATTTTTTTATTTTGCATAAATAACTGTTTATTTAGTACCATACAACATCAATGGATTTTTCGATTCTCTGCTCTGAAGTAATAGTAGAGGAACTTGTTAATATTTACTGATATTCATAAGTAAGAATCAAGTTACTGATAGTAATCAGTAAGGATTTTTATTTGAAATTTTTGAATAATCGGATATTTGGACGTGAATTATTCGAAAACTACAAATAAAATATCGTATTGCGAGTTTAAACAATGCCTTTTTGGACGAAACGATTACATCCCTCGGCTTCGCCTCGGGCTGCAACCCTTCGTTTCGTCCAGCCAGGCATTGTGAAAACTCACAATA
>JAPYZL010122407.1:0-10284 GCA_030522825.1 Platygaster orseoliae
TTAGCGTTTCCCATGTTTTTTAAATTTTCATAAAATTTTCGATCGTTTTCCGGGATGTACTTGATCAAATCTTTTCCTCAATCTGCATCTGAGTACAGTAAGACTGATGTTAAAATCATCCTAATAGAAACATAACAACTGACCCTGGAAAGGTACATATTTTTATAAATGCGGAAAAAGTATAATCTCATCTTGGAAAAAAAACTGGAAATTTTCAGCATAGTGAAAGCCTGAAAAATATATCATCATTTTCTGAATGGAAGGGATGCCAAGCACGCGTATACCTGCTTTTAAAAAGGATTCGGTTGGGCCCGGCAGTAAACGACAGTGAAAACTGTTCGGGTCGTTTGGGGCAAGATTTGGGATATTCATTTTATGCTCTGAATGTTTTATATTCACTTCTGGCGCTTGAAAAACTTTATACATTTCTGCCCACAAAATTTTAGCTATTCACTTTGAGCTCTCAGACTGTCAATTAACATAATTGTGACGCTTCTTTATATGGACAAAAAAAACTTTTCTCTTACTTTGCAGATTCAAAATATCATGAAACATCGAAAAAGCCCGTGAAAAAAATGTTCTCGTACCGATTTCATTCACCCGCGAGTTTGAAAAATTAGATAGTTTGCGTAAAAAATGGAATTTCATGAAGTCGAGCAACGTCACGTTAGAAGATGCGGCAGCTGCGAAAGCTGTCTGCCTTGCTGACGGCATTGTTACATGGGAAATCAGACGAAAAGACGCGATAACTAATCGCATAATAAATGAACTGTGTACGTCACCTAACCCCAGCGATAGAAGAAGATAGACGCTTTTTTTCATCTACACGAACACGTTGGAATCGGTAACATGATTTTATTCAAAGGAAGTGTCGCAGGAAACGAGCTCGTATTTTCACGGAAAAATGCTTATGAATTCAAAGACATTTAAAAGGAATTCTTTCATGTATACTTTACAGTAACGATAAGATTTTTGTTGCGTAAGTATTAATTCAACTGTAAAAACTGGAGAAATTTGTGTCAAACATGAACGGAAAATGTAAGAATTGCTGTCTCAGCAAAAAAATTTGCTGTTTCAACACAACTTGACAGAACAAATTTTTTTGCAGCAGTAGCATATTTTTTTGTTACCAGAGCACAGTTATTAAGCAATGGAATTTATGCCTAATGATTGTGCTCTGTAAACCATAAAGATTTATTGGCAACAAAAAAATTTGTTTCTTGAACTTGTGTTGAAACAGCAAATAATTTTTTTTTTAGTAATAAATAGTCTGAAGAAAAAGTTCTAAAATTCTTATTAACAATTACAAATAATTGCGTGAACTTTTATTGAAATTTCGATAGAGTAACTATTGAAAGAGGGCAAAAAGAAGCCTCGAGGACTAAATGGTAATTTCTTCAAAATTATCTTCGGTGTGAAGATATTTGGAATGTCAGCACATAAAAAAACAAAACGCTTAATGCCGCGAGAGATCGAGATATTTAGGGCGAGTCGAGGGCTGGAAGAGGATGCAGGATTCCGTAAGAGGCGTCTCAGTGGGAGGAAAGAACGATAAGACGCCGTGAGTAATGAGCAGCGCAACGAGTGATATCGCGAACTGGAGCGAGGAATTCGTCGTTGAATAGCGGATACCGCAGTAAAGAGGGAGATGCCTCTGCAAATCAACTTTTATACTAAAAAAAGTTCATTATCGGTTCTCCATAAAAAGCGAAGGAGGAAGATTTGGGAAAATGTACGGAGAATCTATTTCATGGAAATGGCACTTTTGCTTTCAAATAGTGTCACGTCGAAGGGAGAATGAGAACTGATAATTTTTTTCTTTCATAATTGTTGTAAGATAATTATATAATACACAGGTATAAAAGTAATTAAAAAAAAAAAAAAAAAGAAAAACGAATGGAGAAGGAACTTAACAAAGAGATCACAAAAATTGATTTTTGAAATCATGTTCACAGATATATGATTTTAATACTATTAATTTGAAAAAAATTTTTATTACAAATAATGGAAGTTTTTTCATAATGAAAACAGTTGTTTTCGCGGATTTTTACAGTTTTGACAATTTTTACATTATTTAAGAGTATTTCAGTGAAGTTTCTACTGGATAACAATAAAAAAATGCAAAACAGTTTAGTTTACAATTTTTTAAAACAACTACTGAAACCACCATGAAGATAAATAATACATTTTAAAATTCTAAAATATAATGTTCACTTTTAACCTAATTTATGACAACCTACAATTTTTTGAAAATTCAGATAAGGTGCATGTACAAAACTTTATTATTATTATTTTTTTTTCATCACTAAAAATTGACAGTCTTTACATTCCCAAAAGTCTAAGCAGTTAGTTAATTTGTAACTGTTTGAGAATTTTTGACAGGCATCTTGTTTTTCCAACATTTCGAACTTTTAAGATTTTCAATACTTTGTAAACAGTTTGAGAACTTGGTTCAAATTTTGATAGTTTCATTAGTTTTCAGAATCGAACAATTAAAAACAATCTTATTAGATTTCATCTGAATCAACTATCGAAATCAATAAAATTTTTAAAGATTTTCGAAACAGTGAAGAAAAATATATTTTCTTAAACATGTCAAAACATTCATAACTGACAATTGTTGTTAAAGTCTTACAAATTTCAGGGTTTAGGAAAATAATTAAAAAACAAAATGGTGGAAAAATCATAAACTCGTAGAATACAGTAAAAATCAATTAAATCATCAATAAAGATGATTTAAAAAGCTGTCAAGAACTTTGAAAACTAGAAAAACTTTTTAAATTGTCGAATCTGTTCGAAAACTGTCTGGAATTTTATAGGTTTTTAATATTTAAAGGAATCTAAAATTTTCCATTTTGTTTTGACTGTTATAATAATAAAAATGGCTAGAAACTGTAAAACTAAAACTTACTACTGAAACTTTTTGAAACTTTTTAATTGTGAAATACCGTTAAAACTGTTCTAAACTGCAAAAAGTATCAGAACTCAAAAAATTTTCCAGAAAGGTTTTATTATCAAAACTGTAAAAATCTGTAAAATTTTTAAAAATTGAAAAACAAAAGAACTGTCTTATTTTTAAAAACCCATAAAACTACTCGAGTTCACAAGAACATTTATTGTTCACTGCCACCAATTTAGCGTAAAATAAATATTATTGTCATGTAACAATAATTGTAATAATAACAATATTTTTTTGTCAACTCAGCGTAAGCTCAAAGTTCTGAAAAGTCGAGACTAGAATTCAAAAGTTGTTGAAAATCGTAGTCAAAATCAAATCTTCTTCAATCATAAAAAATTAATATAAACATGTATTGCAAGTTGGAAATTCGCTCTTCATCTAGAAAATTTTATCGACAATTTCCATCATCTTTTTTACTCATATTTTAAACACATCACATGAAACATTTTAAATCAGCTCGCAGATATTTTTCAGACAAATTAATAATAAATTCAGTAAGAAATTTTTGCTTATTGAGGAAGACTAATAAGAATGAGTCATGGAACTGAAGGAAAATAAGTAAAAATTTTACGTTCTTTACCAAATTTTGCAATTTTTACAGAAATTTTAATATATTCCGAGGACCTTCAAAAAATTCCAAAATACCTGTTTTTACCCTTGCACCTCCCAAAAAGTTCTTAGAATTTGACGAACACTGTAAAAATCGAATTTTATTTAAGATGTAACAAAATCAAGGCACGTCTTGAAATTCAAATATCATCTTAAATTTAGTCCAAGTTTACAATTAATTTCAAGCAGCAAGTCTTAAATTAAAAAGATTCAAAAAAATTTAAGGAAATCATTTTTGTTTCAAGACACATACTCTTGATTTAAGACTTGCTTGCTTGAAAATAAATTTGAAAATGGACTGTATTCAAGATACCAGTTGAATTTCAAATCGTCACTTAATTTTGTTGCATCTTTAAATAAGATTAACTTTTTATAGTGAACTGTTGATCGAAATTCCAAACTTTCAATAGAAATTTCCATTTACAGCAGAACCAAGGTTAGATAAATTCCTCTATACAGAAATTCAGGAAATTTCAGAAATGAAAAAGGAAAAATATCATTAACTGTCCATCCTTATGAAAATAATCATTACACTCTGTTCATGAAACTACGTCGTTATAAAGCCAAAACGAGTGACTTGTGGCGGCGTCGCCTGTAAATTTAAGCCGTGTCGTTTCCACGTCCTGTTTCACTGTTTTCCACCAAATAATTTCAGCTTCATTCTTCATTTAGCTTGGCACGAACTGCCGCAAACAAGCACACACAGCCGCGGTCCTCGCCCAAGTCGGCTTCGCGGGTCCGCCTGTCCGCCAGCCGCATTTATATTAAAATACTAAGAAAAACTTCCCCCTGGAATCGTTAATTTTCTGGTTCCATTCGCTTCCCGTAAATTTCAGGAGCCGCGCCGCGAAAAATAATACGAGGAGGAAACGCTGACCATTATTTTCCAGGCTTGGTTTACTTTCATTAAAATTATGATTTATCGAAAAAAAGCGACGAGAAGAAAACCCGCCTCGAGCGATTGCTGCGCAAATCGTCGTATCTGGCATTTACATTTGTTTTGCTCCCTCGCTACTTTTTTCGGTTCTTTTGTCACTGGAGTGAGAGAACTTGCCAAGTACTACGAACGGCGGAAAACTTGTGCATATTATTCTTGAATTTCAGGTGAATTTATAATTTTTCGTTTCCATGGTAATCAGTGGTAAATCCGCCAAGAGGTAAGAACGTTTGTCCGAAATTCGAAACTCTATAGTTATTGTAAAATTCAACTATTGGTACTCTCAAAAATAGATCATAGATAGTAGTATAGTAATTTACTTATTTTTTTTGGTTCAAAATTTATTCTCCGACTTTTCGAACATCTGCAGAATGTCATACGATGAGATTTGAAACATCATTTACAACATAAGCTTTCGTGATTATTTGCGCTTTAGGCATATTCTGTTGGGTCGCTTAACTAAAAACGTAACCTACCGCAGAGAGAGTCTAGAAGAAGAGCGGTGACGAAAGAAAATCGTCTTCTTCAAAGCCAGCGCGACATGATGAATGATCTTTAGTCAAGATCAGACTTTAATCATTTTTTCAGTAAATTATACGACTGTTTAATACAGTGAATGGGGAAAATATGTTAAGGTAAAAAGCGATGGAAAGTGATAAATTCTCCGGAAGAGGAAGTCACTGGAAAAAAGAGCATATCTTCGTGTTGATTGTAAATTACACAGTAGTTTTTTAAACTAGATTTATCAATGATTATTATAAGAGTAAGTCAAAGATTCACAATGCAAAAAATCAGCATTTTCAAAAAGAAACCTAAAAACTAACACTTATGAATAAAATGATCTGTTATACCGAAAGCGAAATTGTCAACTTTTATAAAATTCACCACTACCAACCTGAAGCAACAATTTCTTACTCGACGACTAGCGACACAAATTAATCGCGCATCGAACGTTCCTTCTTGATACCCGAAGACAGGATTCCCTGTTATCATGCTCAACATTCTACGAAATAATTTTTTTATGCCGCCGCGTAAGATTAATGATTCTCGTAGCAAGAACCTCTATGGCCAATCGTTTCGCAAATTAATCTTACCCGTTTCCTTAAAGCTTATTAATAACATTTTTTGCTGGCCGGAAACCAATATCCGTAGATGTTGGTGAAATTTACATGAGAAACAAATGTTCCTACCCTATTTAATGTTACAAGCCCGGATTATAAATGACGCAATTTCTCCAATTGCATCGAATTTTTCGCACGAGATTGTAACTCGTTACGCAATTTTCAGTTCTTCTCACGGGGAAAAAAGCCGCGCGATTTTCGATCAATCACTTTGATTCGCCTTCTGATTTTTTAATTGCACGACATGAAACGATTTTTGAAAAATGTTCAAACGAGATTCGAAAAAATCTCCTGTTACTTTTCAAGGTGAAGTTCTCGAATCCGTCATTGGAAGTTTCTGCGAAACTTGGATGTTTATTACCGAACGTCCGAGCAAATTGTTCAGCAGTCAACAACAGCATATATGCAACAGATTTCGACTTCTTTTTGCACGAAACAACCGGTCATAGCTTTGCGCTTGACGTTTGACAAATAAGAAACGGGGTCCAGCCGTATCATTATCCATCCTTCGCGGTTGATTCGACTCCTCGGACGGGCATCCTCAAAAACTCCTTCGGCGATCTAATAACGCCAAGGACCCGCCGCCTCATTAGTCAAGTCCAAGCTCTTCGAACATGACGCGCCCTATAACATTCCATCTCGTGTAAAATCACCTACGGATCAATTTTTCTTCGCAAATATATTCAACTTCTTCCTACAGTTACTATTCAAGAACTCGTCTTTCATAGAATTCTCCTGATGGTGACGTATGTAGTCTGAAGTAATGTTTTGTGGAATTACCTGAAGTTGACACAAATATAAAAGTGTAAACTTGAGTCTTGGAATTTGGAGCGTAGGTGGATTGATTTTTGAGAAGCAAACACTTCTCGAAATTAGATTAAAATAATTAATTTTTAATATAAAAAAAAAATTGGAGTAATGTACTTGAAAACCGATGAAAATACAAGAATTAAATTAAGTATGCGTTTACTTAATATTAATGATTTCAAACAATAATATAAACAAAAAAAAAATTAGAAAGATTTAGAATATATGAAAACGATCAAAACTGTACTTGCTGAAATGTAAACGATGTAAAAATAGATTTTCTGTTAGTTCTTAAATTTACATATATAGAAATGAAGATTTTTAATTTCACTAATTGAAAATCCTGACTTCCAAAGAATAATTATTATAAACGTTTGGCTAGGATAACGTAAAAAAAAATAAAATTGAGAAATTGTTTCAACCCAGTGATTAATAAAAAAAAAAAAATAGAGTTTAAGAAAATTTTGAAAATTTAAAAAACTTTAAAAACTGGAGCATCAAATTCTAGAAATTTAGACAGTAATTCATAACAGTATAAGATATTACAATGAAAAAAAAAGGGTAATGAGGTGATAGTTTTCATTCAGCATCAAAACACATCCAAAAATTGACATTTTTGATCAAACGAAAGTTAAGATAACAAGTGTAACTCAAATGCTAATACTTTGATTCAAACTAAAAAAAATTAGAATCTTTAAAAAAGTTGGTTTTCGTCATTTAGAAAAATGGTGGGGTAATGACGACCACTCTCAAAAACAGACAAAAAATCGCAAAAATATCAACACAAATCGCTATGAATACTTAATGAAGGCTCTGTGAAGGAAAACAAATAGAAATTCGACATTTTTGCTATTGCAACTTTATTGATAGCTCACAAAAAGCGCAAGAGAAATGAAATGGAAACATATTGGAAAAAATACCTAAAACTTATAATGCAACGACATTAATTTTCATCGTCATCATCGAGATCTGAGTCGGAGTTATGGCATGTATAATAAGAGCACAATTGATAAATAATAGTTACCCCACCTGTAGTGGCCGTCATTCCCCCACTGACCTTATTTTGCGCAAGCATGCACTACACATAAACTATGCAAGGCAAATGAAAAATTTTACTTGATTTAGAAAGCTAATATCAATAGCAACATTTTAAGATATCTATCTCGATCGTGTAGCTGAAAGTGTTGACGAAACAATCGATATTTTGAACACCTTATACAACTTTCGGATAGTTACGCATCGGCACTGAGTCTGGAACTACAAGTTATTATAAATCCACACACTTCAGCATCTACTTAAAAACAAGCTTACGGAATAAACTTTCTGTCACAGTAATCGGTTTAGACCTACGTCAATTTTAAGTACCGAAAATGGTGATGGCCGTCATTACCCTATGACCGTCATTACCTCACTTTCCCCTATAAAAAACTTATATAGAATTTTTTTTCAATCAACAAATAAGGAGGATTTATTAAACTTGGAATTCCAGATCATTCAATTCTTAAAAAAAAGTTTATAAAAATCTATAGAAATATAACAAAATAAAAATAAAATAGAATTAAAAAAAAGAAATACTAACAATCGAATAGAATTCAATATAACGCTACATAATCTTATGAATATGTTAAAAGTACAGAAATACTAAAATCTATAAAATTTTTCAAAATTTACATAAATCTAATTTTCTTAGGCATCTTAAAAAATACTGAAAATCTAATGAAAATATAATTCTAGAGCATCGAATTCTAGAAATCTGTAATAATATATTAATCTATGGAAAAATTGTAAATCTATGACAAATTTAGAAATTTGAAATTGTAAACTTCAATTCTTCAGCATCAATTTTTAGAAATCTGTATAGTGAATCACAGAAATACAAGAAGTCTATAAAAATACTGAAAAATACTACACAACTGAATAAATAACATGAAATATGAAAATTTTATAAATTTATGAAACACTGGAAAAGTAGATTTTTTTTTTGATTTTCTGGTTTTCAATCTTTTACAATCTGGTTACGGCAATAATAATTTTAATTTTTTTTAATTTCGCAGTTTCAAAGTTATATAAATTTTAGAATCCAGAGTCTAACATTTTCTATACACTTTTTCAAGATAACTGAACTCGATTTTTATGATTTTTAAGTCACTGTTGAAGCTAGAATTTCGTCTTATTATAATAATTTTCTCATGTTTCACATTTCCTAATCATTATTTTCTGATACACTATAAATTTCTATGTAGCTCTCTAGAACTCAAAGCTCTACGAATCAAAGTGTTCTACAAATTTCAAATATTTCACAAATTTTTACTAAAATATCATCGACACAGAGTTTTTTCAAAACACACACCAACCAAAAACTTTTTCTGCCCACGCCTGTGCTTGGATCCGAAGACTTCTAATCCAAAAATTATCGCATCAGATTTTGTAAAATGCTCACTCTGAAAACTTACGCAGCTTTATAATTGCTAGTGATGATGATATTCCAGCAGACAATACTTTATTATTTCTTATTAATTGATTTCACTGCATGATAATTAACGTCATTTACGTTTGCAAACTCATTCCTCTACTCTGAGATGAGAAATACTTTGAACGTTGTAACGTCACGTCGTGTCACCACGAATGTTAACTTTCCAATAAGAGACAATCAGTGCAGATCGTCGGCATCCCAACGCTGGAGGTGATGGATGGCTCCGGCAGCGCGGTCGCGGTTATAACAACGCGCGTCGTTCCGTTTCCTCAATTAAACAATTGCATTCGCCACCCATCCATCCATCTATCTATCCATCCCTCCGATCCTGAGACATCGCAAAAGACGCTCGCTTTGACACTTTGAGACATTTCACCATTCTGGAATAGCAGCGAACATCTCCTTCCAAACGCAAAAAATAACGGGTAAAATTTAGTTTCACGAACCATAAACAAACTATAATGGCCCAAAATGTAGGTATTACACCATTAAATAAATAAAACCTAATTCGAAAACGATGATTCAAAACTAAAATATCGGCAAAATAACAAGAAGTAGAGCGATTTATTTTTTAAATTGAGCTTTTGTTTTTGAATTGTTGGCGGCAGGGTGCGGGAGGGGTGGGGGAGTGGATTTTGTTAACTTTCACCGAAACATGCCGAGATAGTTCTGGTCTGAAATGACGATCAACCGTAGGGCGGAAAAGTGTGGGGAAAAAGAAAGGGACTTTAGTACGTAGGGCACGTCCACGTACGTAGGGACGCATAAACTAACAGGCGCATTGGATTTTACATAAAATTCCGGCGAAGCGTGATTTCGGAAGATGGACGAGAGACGTGACGGACCGTGGTCATCGGCGAGGCGACGGACCGCTGAAATATGAGTACAGATTATGACGCGTATCGTGTGTTTGATTTCCTACCTTTACTCATATTGCACGCAAAAGAACAATGAAATCGCGACGTGCGTTTCATACGGGCCAACGTTTCGAATAATTGTAAAAGGAATTCATGAAAATGATCGGTTTCATTACGGTTTTTCTTTTGGGGGTTAAAAAAGAACTATGGCTGGGAATTTTTTTGCATCCTGGATACCTGATCACTGGGATCTGGATCGAATACAAATTCGGTCGGCTCAAAAAAAGCGTGAGGAATATTTCCTTAACTATTAAAAAAAAAAAAATATTTAAAGTGTTCATAGCGTTTCGAGTGGCTGAATTTTTCAAAAGGAAAATAATTTCTGCACCATCACTCATATTCATTACCCGGCGAAAAAAAATGTATTTCACAACAAGTTGAGTATCGGGAGTTTTACCGTAGACGTCAAGTTGGCGGCGCAGAGCCATATAGATTAGTGCGGAGAATTGTGGGCAAGCCGC
>JAPYZL010122428.1:0-15248 GCA_030522825.1 Platygaster orseoliae
GTTGTAGCAACCTTGCAAAAGAACGAATTCAGAAAGCTTTTACGTGAAAGTTTCAGTAAGGTTTCCTTAGTACATACATTGAAAGCTTTCATCAGAAAGAAAACAGAAGGACTCCTGAAAGCTTTCTATTGGATGCTCTCAAGTATCACCTTTCCGAAAGTTTCAGTAAGGTCATGCCAAAATCCGCAAACTTACGTGCCGTGTGGGCAACAATCAAACTAGACAAAACACCCACCCCGAAGAAAAATTGGACAAAAATAATATTCGACTATCAAATTCATCAAAAGCTAGTTTAAGTATCATATTCCACAATAGTTCACTTTTCAATAATAAATCATAACACTAAATTTGTTACGAAAATTACTTTACTAGTAATTTCATTCATGCCAAAACAAATTATACAACATTTTCGACCGTGCACCGAAAATTCTTTTGCTTTTTTCATAATATTACTTGAATCGTGTTGAAGAAAAAATGAAGTTTTTCTCTCTAGTTCACTCAAAATGAGTATTTCCATTAAAAAGAAGAAAGAATGAAGCATTTATTAAAGTACATATTATTTATGTATCCCTAAAGCAATTTCGAAATATTTTCACAGACATTAGGTCCGCTTGTTTGGAATAACCAGCCGGCTGGTGCAAGTTCCAAAACTCTTGCTCATTTTGGTCAAGAAACTGTAAGTGGTCACTTTAGACAATACGATTACGGAAAAGAAAAGAACATGGAAGTTTATAAAACCATGGAACCACCAGATTACAATTTGAGTAAAATTCAGACTCCGATTGGGCTATTTTATTCGAATGGTGATTACGTTACTGCTGTGGAAGTAATCATTACATTTCTTTAAAGTGACAATAAAACAAATCTCATATTAAATTACATACAATCAATTTGTGTGTAATTAATGTACAAAATTATATAACGAATAATTGCATTTTTTAGGATGTTCGAAGACTCAGAGACAAATTGCCAAATGTATTTGCTGATTATTTAATACCTACCAAATACTTCAACCATTTGGATTTCCTGTGGGCTAAAGACGTTAAGAAACTGCTCTACGACAGACTTTTCTCTGAGATGGAGAAGTATCGAGAACCAACCAAATTGTAGTATCCTGATACAATGCAATAATGACGAATAAACAAATGCATTCGTAGAACTTTCTTCATTCAATAATTTCAAATGATTTTAATAATTCAAATGTATGAAAATTTTTGAAGTGTAAGACATTTATAATTCCAACGTCGTTAACGATAAACTGTGATAAAGAAAAAAAAACCATTTTCATAATTGCATAAGAGTACATGTGGCTTGGAATGAGCAAAGGGTCCTACGGTTATAAACGAGAACTTTGAGAAAACGAAGAGAAACTTTCTCTTTTCCCTATTCCCAACAGCTTGTTCGTATGTAAAAAAAATTGTTTTAGAGCTATGAATGGGCATAGCAACTCGTGACTTATCTCATTAGATAGGTAATTTTTTAAACTATTTTTTTAAGTCGAAAACTCAACGTTTATATTTGTAACCATAGGTCCCTTTTCTCATTCCAAATCACATATATGTAAAATGTATTGACTTCAATAAATGTATGGTAAATATATTTTCTGAATATTTATTTTTACAAAAAATTAGGCTTCTTTGGTTTTCAATGTTCTTTTGAAATTTAAATTCTACAATAATAATGATTGTGCGATCTGAAAAAATTTATCTATGGCATTACACTGAGAAGAAAAAAATTGGAGAAATTACTAAAAACTTTAGAACTAAAGTTCCACAGAGCTAATTCTATCAAAAATTACCATAAACTGCTGGACTTGGGTGTGATGAGATATAATGATATATAGCTTCGTCAATTATTTACTTATTAAACCGTGTCAAAGAAGTCAAAAAGTTATGTGAATATTTTGCTCAAGCTTTGTACATCACTTTTTCATAAAAAACTATAGTAATTTTGAGGGAGTTCTAATGCAGAATGTATCATGTAGCAATCGGAGTTTGTCTGACAGCTTCTTTGAAAAATTACTATAGTTTTATATGAGTTTCTCTTACAGCTCCTAGAGAAACGCTCATGATAGTTGACTCTCACGAACTATCGCCAACTATCGCGATGCAAAAATAAAGGTTTTTGAAGTTTTATTTTCTTGATTCTGCAAACAAAAACCATGCAAATAAAACTCCGTAAACCTTTATTTTTGCACCGCGATAATTGGCGATAGTTCGCTAGGGATATATATTTTAAAAAGCATGTATTATTCGCTACCAACATATATAATTGCGACACTGATATTTGAATATCAAAAACATAAAACTGTAGCGATATTTAGTTTCACGCTGAACTTATGGAAAATACTTTAGTTTGTAAAGAAATAACAGCGACTTTTTAGCAACACGTAAAACAAAAGAAATATTGCGTGGCAGGGAGAAACTTCCTAGGCAGAAATTTCGACTCGAATTATAATGGCCTTAGCTAGGTTTGCCCTGATTAAATCGTGGTCCTTTCAAATAACGCCTTGCTAGCGCCCTCCCTCGTTTGTTAAGGTTTTGGAACACCTGGGCCTTCCTAGAGATTTCTAGCTAGGCCTTTGATAAATTTGCCAAACCAGGCCCTCAATACTTTTATAACAGTTTTTGAGTCGCATTTCCTTTATGTAAGTACAGTAAGAACGAACTACGTTATGATTTTTTGTGTAAATAGTCATCCTGCACTCTTTTGTAATGATTTTTAAATAAAGACGATATTTTTTCAATAGCCTTCCATTTATTCTTCAAATGATTCACCTTATCCTAAGATTGTTAGGTTCAGAAATTTTCTTTGATAGACAAATTTGATACTTATCTCTTTACATGATGAAATTTTCAGGGAGCAGTCACCCAGGACCCCAAATGGCACTTCCTAAAATTATAAGACAGAATGGTACTTTAAATGTTCATTATACACTGTAATAATTTTCACGTGTTTAACTTCAATACAGACGGCCGAAATTTTAAAATTCCGTATCCAGGTTTTGAATAGTCAAATCGAGAAGGGGCCTGAACAAATTTTATTTGAAAACCGAGGTACAGTCGCAATTCTAATGAATGCCAAGATGACCCCTCGATAAAATTTTCTATGTAGGTTAGATCTGGTAAAACCTAGAGTGGTTATGTCATGATAATAAATGGAAAACCTAGTACAGTGGCAATCCTAATGAAGGCCTAGATGGAGCATTAATATAATTTTGTATAAAATATATTTGTATAATATTTTGTATATTGATATCTCGTGACAGCGCCATTACATAGGTAGTCCTGTAGAAGGCCAATACACTGCCAGGAAAGGTGTGACGAATCCTAGATTTTATCAACTAGCGCCCGTCTAGCGGCAATCTAGAGTTTCCATTCTAGTGGCTGATGTAGCTAAGGCCACGCTAATCTATAGATTTTTTCTGATAGTTTTCTGCCTGAGTTACCTAACATAATAAAAAATCTTAAGCGAGGATGAACGCGCGCATACGCACAATGCGCAGCTGAACTTCACGGATTTGAATCTTTGCCCTAGTTTTTTATTAATAATTCTACCTTACTTGCTTCTTTTTCATATGGTCTATACAACGTTCTCTTCGAATACATGTCTAGAAGTATTTCTAAAAACTATAGTAATTTTCGTTTAAATCGAGTAGAATCTTTTCAAAATGCTTTTTCATTATTCACCATATTTAGAATTTCATAAGACCTTTAATTATTTTTACGATAACTTCAGTGTAAGTTACTTTTTTAGAAAGCAGACTTTTAGAAACTTGTTTGAATTACTGCAGAAATCGGCTCGGTGGAATCTTAGTTCTGAAGTTTATGATTATTTCTTCAAGTTTTTTTCTCTCAGTGCAGGTAATTTCCAGAAAATCCTTGCCTCCATCCTCCTTAATTGTTGAACCCCTTCGTTGACGTTCAACAATTGGCACTCATCGTTGGGCCCGATCGACGGCTCCGGACCTCCACCCTGCAACTACGCCCCTTGTTGGCGTTATCACCTCCTTTTTTCAAAGTACAAAACGTTGTCCAATTATGTACAGTTCCGTAACTTTGCAATTTTCAATGTTGTGTATAAATTAGTTTAATTACATAATAAACATGCAACAAAGTTATCAGCGTATAAATGATAAAAAGCCAAGAAAATGTATTCTAATACTTTGTAACAAACTGAAGAAAAATAGTATGCTTAACCAAGCCCCTTAAGTGTAAAATTTTTTTTGACTAATTTTCAACAACTATATTACATACAAGTATATAATTGTTCAGTATTATTT
This sequence comes from Platygaster orseoliae, assembly GCA_030522825.1. Classification (NCBI taxonomy): domain Eukaryota; kingdom Metazoa; phylum Arthropoda; class Insecta; order Hymenoptera; family Platygastridae; genus Platygaster; species Platygaster orseoliae. The sequence goes on from JAPYZL010122428.1 coordinate 4,283, forward strand.
TTGGATCAATATTAGGAGTTTTTTCTCTTAATTGTTACGATCTGATGAGAGACGTTGAACCGAATGCGCTCGTCGCTGCCAGTGATGCTTTTTTGAGAGAGCTGGCCGATTATGCGGCATCGATTCCAGGAGATGACTACACAACGGCAAGGAAAAAGTTTTTTCCGATCATAAAACTTGTTCTCTTTTTTTACATCAACTTAGATTTCATGCAATAATCGTCATTTATCATTTTTTACATTATTTTGCAGGCGCAAATGGTTTTAAATGCAGGCTTGATAATTGGTAAGATCAGTTATTATATCAATGAGAAAATTGTTTGTATAGTTCTTACGATGGAACATTTGTTTTTGTAGAAGTTCATCAAGTTTTTACAGAAGACGGTTATGTTTTAACTATCGATCGAATCCTAGGAGAACCTGGTTCACAAGCTGTAATATTGCAACATGGTATTTTTGGCAGTTCTGCAGGATTTTTGTTGTCAGGAAAGGACAGGAGCTTGGGTAAAGTTCAACAAAATTTTCGAAAATTTCGTATTTTTCTCATCTCAACAAATTAAATATATGAACTTTTTTTATAAGGTTTTCTTTTAAACAATCAAAGCTATGATGTGTGGATTCCTAATCTACGTGAAAGTGTTTATTCCCTGTGTCATCAATTTTTGGAGCCTAAAGAAAAGCCATACTGGAATTTCTCGTAAATATTTTATTGAATTTTATATTAAAGTCTTATAATTTTGTTTGTCAAGTATTTATTAACTATCACGGTATATTGTGGTACAAATTCAGAGGTTTATTTAAAAATGAATCAATTCAAAACTAACAAAAGCATCTTCAATCCAGAACTCTTTTAAAATTCAATTTTTTCAATTGGCGTTAAGTTTTCGAATCCCTTAAAAATAATTGGATCATTGCGAGTACCTCGAAAAAAAGTGTTATATAGTGTTTTTTAGGTTGCTAAGTACAAAAATTACCGTTTTTTTTTACAAAGAAACGTAAGAACAATATTAGCAAAAAAAATATTTTTTAGACACTTTTCCAGTTTTTGCCAGAAATATAAAGAACGATTGAGTTAATTTAAATTGAATACCTATGTATTATTCGAAAAGTACAATAATTTTTAGCTTTACGACCATTTTTGTCAATCGAAATAAAAGTTTAATTTATAGTTTTCAATTTACAGATAATAAAAATGCACTCTCTTCAACTTCAAACGCAAAAATTGTAAATCCTAATATTTATGACAATTACTGAAGAAAGTGTCGAAAAACAAGTGTCTTGCTCATAATAAATGAGTGTCATTTTCACACTCACCGTTTCCAAAGTAGAACACTTTTCTACGAGGCACATTTTTCATGTTAACTTTTGTAATAATGACTGATTTTTCAATTCAATAATAATTTTGAAATTTTCTCGCTATTTTGTAGCTTCCATGAAACAGGAATGAAAGACTTACCAGCGATCATAACGTATATTTTGAAGAAAAAAAGTGGGCAAAAGCTGTTATATGTTGGCCATAGTATGGTAAATCTAGTGAATTTCGCAACAACTAAATTACATGAACATCGTTTATAAGCACATCAATCCTCTTCTTATAGGAGTTTCAATTTACGAAAATGGGTTTTATGTATGTTATTTTCGATCTTTTTATTGTACTTGTTCCTATACTATATAGTGAAATTAGTTACATTCTACAGATTAGTATGCGCATGCTTATGGGTAGATAGCATAAGAAAAGTTTGAAATATTTCGAATAAAAATTATACAGCATAAATCATGTGTTCCACTTTACAAGTATACACAAAATTTATTAATCGTGTATATATTTCATAGACGGAAAAACTGTACTCATCAGTAAATGCATAGCAAACAATTCATACAGTACAGTAAAATGTACAATACGTTTTTTCAACGTGAATAATTAAGAATTACATTACAAATATTAAAAGCTATATAGACATATAGCAAAAAAAAGTATACAGATATACGCATTGGCAAAACTATATAGATATTTTTGTTATGACTGTGGATTATGCGCCGAATCACAATATGCATATTATATGTTATATCATGATATAACAGAAAGTACAACAGGAGTATGGTTTAAAATGCAATACATCTTGGCGTTTCGACAGTAAAATATTTATTATATTATTCGACAATGATAATGAACAAATATAACAAAACATGCTACAAATAACTAGCTTCATAAATAACTAAATTAAAAAATGGATAACTTTTTTATTTTATCAAGGGAACAACATCTTATTATGTTATGGCTTCCTCGCGACCAGACGTAGCAGAGAAAATTTCGACGATGTTCAGTCTTGCACCTACAGTTTTTATGAGTCATATGCAATCACCTGTAAAATACTTGGCACCTTACGTGAAAATATTAAAGGTATGTAATTCTTAAAATTGAAGCTGTGCTCATAACTCACGTACAAAATGATAAGTTCAAAAATAATCGATCAAGTAACTATGAAACCTTTAGATTCTGATTTTTGCTGTACAAATATAACGCATATTTGTTTATTTTATTTTCATGTTTCAACAATTCTCTTTTTTTTCGGCTTTGAATATTTTATAATAGTTATCAAATTTTTTTCAGGAAGTACTTGATTCCCTTGGAGAGTACAATTTTCTTCCTTTAACAGAAAGACATAGAACATTGATTAGATTAGCTTGCGATCTTACGGATTTTCAACAAGAATTGTGTCTGTATGCATTCATGATATTCGGTATAGGATACAGTCCCGACCAAGTTGACATTGTGAGCAGTTATTTTTCAAGCTTATGTGTACTATCAAGAAAATCTAAATCCTCATCACTCGATTCTAGAGAACCATTTCGTAATTGTTCAGTATCTTGCAATACAGCCAAAATTTTTTTTTTCATACTTCACAGGTCACACAGTTTTTGGAGAAGACTTGAGCATTTCTGCTAATTTATATGATAACTTTCTGAATTTTTAATGTTTTTAACTTCCTTTGAAGAAAAGAATGATGGAGAGCCTTCTGAATTTTGAAATTTTCGATTGATTTTCAAGATACAATGTTTGTTTTAATGATTAGATAATATTTGATTTGTGGAATTCTCTTAAAAGTATAATTTCGAAGTACTCAAAGTTACAAAAGTTTTCGAAATTTTCGGGTGACTATGAGTAGTTCGAGAATTTCCAGATATAAATTTCTTGAAGTTGAAAAATTAAAAATCTTACGTCTTGAAAAATTCTGTATGTTAATTTTCCTTGCTTTCAATTTTGGAGAAAAAATTGTTCATTATTGAAATATAAAGAAGGACGATTTTGAATACAACAAGTATAAAATAAGCAATAATCAAGCTATACAAAACACGAACTCTAAAAAAAATTGCATAAAATAATATATAGCTATTAAACTCATCAAAAACTAGATTATGAAAAATATTCCATAAAGCTTATTTCCCTGTAATAAATTAAAACACTGAATTCGTTACATAAATCACTTAAATCGTAATTTTGTTCATTCCAAAATTATTTATGCAGCATTTATAACAAACCATCGAAAATTCTTTTGCTTTCATCAAAACATTACTTGAATAGCCTTAAAAAAAATTGAACTTTTTTTGTGGTTGACTACATATAAATAAGTTTTTCCGTGAAAGAGAATAAAAAATGAAGCATTTATTAAGGTATAATTTATGTATCCCTGAAGGCATTTCAAAATATTTCCGCAGAAATTAGGCCCGCTTGTTTGGAATAACCAGCCGGCTGGAGCAAGTTCCAAAACTCTTGCTCACTTTGGTCAAGAAACTGTAAGTGGTCACTTCAGACAATACGATTACGGAAAAAAAAAGAACATGGAAGTTTATAAAACAGTAGAACCACCAGATTACAATTTGAGAAAAATTCAGACCCCAATTGGGATATTTTATTCGGATAGTGATTACGTCACTGCCGCAAAAGTAAGCATTTAAATTGTTTGAATTGACACAAAATTAGTGCATCATGAAAATGTTTTCACACGCGTACTTACAGATTGCTGAAAAAATCAAGAATGATATATTTATCTAGTCAAAAATCATGTATCGATAAATTGCAATATACAATTTTATTTATCATATATTTTGAAATGAAAATTTATTAATAAATCAAAATATACTTTATTAACGTATATTCTAACAAACAACTGAATTGTTTGCAACAACTCAATTTTGAACTATCAAACGGTTTTCCTTCCTAAAGAAATCATCTTGACATTCATTATTTAAAATTTTTCCCCAATCTCATATTCTATATTATACAATAAATTTGTGTGTAATTAATGTACAAAATTATATAACGAATAATTGCATTTTTTAGGATGTTCGAAGACTCAGTGACAACTTGCCAAACGTGTTTGCTGATTATTTAATACCTACCAAATACTTTAACCATTTGGATTACCTGTGGGCTAAAGACGTTAAGAAACTGCTCTACGACAGACTTTTCTCTGAGATGGAGAAGTTTCGAGAACCAAAAAAATTGTAGTATCCTCATACAATGCAATAATGACGAATGAACAAATGTATTCTTAAAATTTTCTTTAGTATTTATTTGAAATAAATTTTATAATTCAAATGTGTGAAAATTTGGAAGTGTAAGACATTTCCAATTTAAATTGAAAGTCGTTAACAACAAACTGTGAGAATAAATCAAAACCATTCTCATTATTGCACAAAAGTAAATGTAAAATGTATTGACTTCAATAAACGTATGGTTAATTTATTTTCTGAAGATTGATTTTTACAAAAAATGAAGCTTCTCTGGTTTTCAACGATCTTCTGTAATTGCTATTCTCTAATAATAATGATTGTGAAATGTCGAAAAATTATTATCTGCCATAATTTATCATGTTTTACAGATTTTTTGAGTTTCAGAAATTGACATGCATTTCTGAAAATGGCATAATGTATTTTAGTGTGTAAACTTACAAAAAAATACGTTCGTTTCCATTTGAAACTTCAATCAATTTGTAGCAGCTCTTTTGCAAAATTTTTTTAATATTTCAGTTGATTGTAGACAATAAATGGAAAAAGTTCCAATTTCGCAAGGATAACATTCACTATACTACCTTTCATTTTTTAATAATAAAATAACTCTTTGCTGTCCACATTATTATATGTATTCATTCAAAACGTAATTATAATCAGTGTTTTAAAATATTTTTCAAAATAGATTCATACGTTTGATATAATCATTTTTTGAAAGGTTTGCACTTCAAATGTTTTTCAGTAAAAGTGATAAAAAAACATGTGTACGTAAACTGTATATTCGGTGTGAGCATTGAGTTTAGATATTTATGTCTACATGGGATCCATTACTTTTTGCGAAATAATAGAAATAATCATACAACGAGATGTAAATTAATGCCTTTATGGTAATCTAAATAAGAGTATATCATCAAACTAAAAATCGTCAAATTTCTTACAGAATGACATGAATTTCTGAAAAATTCAATAAATATGTCACTTTATTTGACGAATAATCTTTACAACTCGTACTGTCATAATTATTATATGAATTATAAGTTCATAACGAATCGCATTATCATACGTGTCAACCTTGTATCTTATCAATGTCACTTGATAACGTAAAAATTATGCAAAAGAAAATGGTTCGCTTTCTTTTGAAACAAAGTAATCGATTATTGTATACAAACTTTACTGTTTGTATACAATAATAATTGCTACAGAAAACTATGTCGAAAGAAATGTTACATAACAGATTATTGTTCTTACTTATATCAAGTTCTTTAGCTACAAAAACTTTGTCCCTCGAATGCTATCGTTCACCCAGTGAAATAAATGGACCCCCAATTCTCGAAGCTAAAGTGAAAAGTTTTTTAAAATTTTTAGGTGAAAAGTTTGCGTCTGAACCAGGAGATGATTTGACCCCTGTAAGGAATTTAATTACAGTTCTTTTTTTGGAAAAATATCCACAAACGTTTTGCCATTTTCACTATTCACTATTTCACTACATAGTTCTCATAAGCAATTTCAAATTTCAATAAAGATTTCATGAGAGTACAAATTATGTATAACATTAAAGTGCATTTTTCTTGTTTTTTATACAGCCAGAAATGATCAGAAGAGAAGGATATACAGCCGAAACACATATGGTATTATAATTTTACTGAATTTATATAATAATAAAGATATAAATTTTGCGGTGATTTTTCTCTTCTGTCTTTGATTTTAGGTGAGAACTGAAGATGGGTATATTTTGGCATTGCATAGAATTCCGGGGAATTCTAATTCTACAGCTGTTTTGCTCCAGCATGGTTTTTTAGGTTTAAATTTTGGAATTTTTTTTTTCTTTTTTAAATCGTGTTTGGTACATTTACATTTTTGTAATGTAATCATTCAACTTAGTGAATCATTAAAATAGTCAATTAAATAATAACTAAGTAAATCAACTTTTGATAGAATGATTAACTAAAGGCTAATTTTTTTTTCTAGGAACGTCTGAACATTTCGTCTCGTTGGGAAAGAATAAAGCTATTGGTAATATAAATTTATTTGAAGTTTCTGCAATTACGTGACTTAAAGGATTGACGAACATTCCTACAGCTTATCTTCTTGCTGATCAAAACTATGACGTGTGGATTGGAAATTTAAGGGAGAGTGCTTATTCGTGCCATGAAAGTATTTCTGTGGAAGACGAAAAATATTGGGATTTCAAGTATGATCGATGATGAAATTAAAGTAAACTCATTGTGTTTTGTAAAAAACATTGTATTATTTACAAAAGCAAATTTTGGCATGAATTTTCACTTCCTTCCAGTTGGGATGAACTCGGTCATTACGACGTGCCCGCGATGATTAATTATATTTCGAACATCAAGAAAGACCAGATAATTTATGTAGGACACTCGTTGGTAATGGGATATTATTGTATTTTTTTCTCTAATGATGAAACACACTTTCTCTATAATAATCCAAAGAAAACGAAATTTAAAAGCAGACTCTTGTACGATATTTAAATTCTTCAAAAAATTTTTCCTCGCGGATTGTGAGTTATATATTATCTTCACTAGTAATATCGCTGAAGAAAATTACGTTCCTGTAGGGCCGGATTTAGGAATTTGGCACCCCTAGGCAGTTTCGAAAGTTGCCTTCCCTCCACCCCCACCCCATAGTCATTTTTTCTTAAAATAAAATGTGAAGTTCAGTGAATGGGAGTATCATGTAAATTTTAAGTCTTCTATATAAATTTACAAATATCAATATATTAAGAAAATGTTAAAAAACTGTAATTAAGTCAAAATTCATAAAATTCTAAAATTTAGTTGTTCTGTAAAACTTGATAATTTCAAAATTTACCTTATTTAGAAAATTTTAGTAGATTTTGCTATTCTACGATAATTTCATATTAAATAATTCATCCCACTCTAGGAAACCCGTAAATTTTTATGATAATTTTGAAATTTCCAAAAAAGCTGAAATCTTACGAATTCATTGAATGTTATCAAATTCAAATTTTCAAGAAATTTTCAAAGTTTTTCAAATGTTATTGATAAAAAAAATTCAAAAAGTTGTCAGACATTTGAAAATTTCGAAGATCGCAAGAATTTCAATATTGTAGAAATGTACTTACTTTTACGAATATCATTCATAGTATTAAATGATCACTAAAATTAAGGAAATTCATTACATTTAGAATATTCTTCAAACGATAGGACTTTCGAAAAATTTATAAATTATGGCTAATTCGAAATTACTTGGAGTTTGAAAATTTTAAGTTGTATGGAAATTTCAAGCGTTCTGAAAATTTGAAAAAAAAAAATTAATGACAAAATTGTTGATGAGTATATTGAAATTGAGAAATCGTGAACATAAAAATGTCTCGACAACTTCAGTAATTTTATTTAAAAAATTTCAGTTATTCCGAACATTCCTTCAAAATTTGAAAAATTTTGAAAATTCTTGAAGTACGCAAGAATTTCACTATTGTAAATATTTACCCATTTTGATAAATATAATGAATTAACTCAAATGATTACTAAAATTCTGAAATTTCGTCACATTTAAAATACTTTGCAAGCGATAGGACTTTCGCAAAATTTATAAATTCATAATAGTTTGAAAACGCTTGGAATTGGAAAATTCAAAGATTTATGAAAATTTAAAGCGTTCTAAAAATTTGCAACAAAAAATATTCGACATGATTTATTGATGACTATATTAAAACTGAGAAATAACTAAAATAAAGATGCTTCGAGAATTTCTTCAGTTTTATTTAACAAATTTCAGTTATTTCCAAACATCCTGTTTAAATTTGAAAAATGTCGAAAATTTCGGAGATTGCAAGAATTTCAATATTATAAAAATTTACTTATTTCTATGAATATCATTGATTTTTTTCAATGATAATTAAAATGCAGAAATTTCGTCTGATGTAGAATATTTTGCTAACAATAAAACTTTTATAAAATTTATAAATTATCAATAATTTGTAAAGGCTCGGAGTTAGAAAATTTGAAGATTAATGAAAATTTCAAGCGTTCTAAAATTTTGCAACAACAAATAGTCGACAAAATTTATTAACGAGTATATTAAAACTGAGAAATTATGAAAATGAAGATGTTTCGATAATTTCAGCAATTTTACTCAAAATATTTCAGTTATTTCGAACATTACGTCAAAATTTGAAAAATGATGAAAATTTTGTTCGTATTTTAAATGGAACCTAAAACAAAAATGTCAAATTCTATAGAATTCATTAATCTAAGTTAAACTATCACGTGAAGTGTGGAAGAGTTTTTGATAACGTTTTACGAAATTCAAGTAACAATTACCATTCTCAGTTTAGAATATTTACTTATTATACTATCAAACTTTTTATTACGTTGCAAAATGTTATCATAAAACTAACTTACTATGTTGCTACGTATACCAACGTAATAAGCAGATAATCTTCAAACAAGTTATTTAAATATTTACATTTCTGCTAACTTTTAGTTTCTCGCAAGTAAAACAAATTTCAAAAGTTATCTTGAAAATTTGTCGCCCCTCAATTTTTGCCGCCATGCGTGTACATGATAATCCTTCCTTTTTTTGCAAATCCGTTTTGTTTATTATGCATCATTTTAGGGTACAACAAGTTTCTTCATATCAACCTCATATTTCACCGACATAAGGGATAAAGTAAAAGTTATGTTTGGTCTTGCCCCTGTTGCCTTTGCTTCGCACCAAAGAGATTTTCCATCAGCTCTTGCACCTTATGCAAACGAGTTAAAGGTTTTGTTTTTAAGCATTCTCACTAATAAAAAAATCAAAAATAATTCCAATAGGTTGATTTAAAATTTTTCAGAAAGTTTTTGATTTTATCGGTAAATCATCCTTTTTACGATTGACTGAAAATCACAAACTCTTGGCCAGATTTGCTTGTGATTTAACGGTGTACCAAAAAAAAACATGTGCATACATTTTGTTTATTATTTTCGGATACGATCATATCTTATACAATGTGGTAAGGATTTGCATAATTTATTTACAGCATTTGTCAATGATTTGATTCTTAATCATAAAAAAATGGTTAAATTATTTCGGAACCACAAAAACATGATCTAAAGTGAAAAGTAGATTTTTTATATTGAAAATAGAAATCAGTTAAAAAATACTAACGGTTTTGACAAAAAAAAGTTTCCGGAACGTTTCTCAGTTTATTGCAAATCTTTTTTTTTTTTTTTTTTTTTTTGAATTTTTATGTGTATTTTTATTCTCAGCACCAGAATATTTTTATATTACTTTGTCATTATCTTCTTATACAAATATTGTAGAAAATTGTATTTCTTTAGAGTATGTCATCTCAAATTTGGAACCACAATCCAGCTGGAACGTCAGTTAAAGTTTTGGCTCAGTTTGGTCAAGGTTTTTCAGATTTATATTTTTCGTTTCAAATTTCTAGACTCTAGACGTCATTTTTTATATATTCTTGAAATTCTCAGTTATAGCATCTGGAAAATTCAGAGAATATGACTATGGAAAAACTGAAAATTTAAAAAAATATAATAGCACAGAACCTCCAGATTACGATCTTTCGAAAGTAAATATTCCGGTTGGACTGATATATGCTGCAAATGATTTTCTTTCTACAATAGAGGTAATATTTAATTTATTTTATACAGTAAAAAATAATTATTCACATTTCTTCGAAACCTGCACGTTCTGTGTTTTCCAACAAACTCTATTTGACTATCAATCAACTTGCATATTGCATTTCGCATATTTTTGCATTCCTAGAAAAGTCATGTACATGATGAAATTAGTCATTTTTGAATTGTTTTTGCTTATGTTTTAGGACGTCCGAACTTTGAAGTCAAAATTACCTAATGTCATTCTGGATTATCTTGTACCGTTCTCGGAATTTTCTCACGTTGATTTTTTATGGGGAAATGATGCAAAATTATTAGTGTTCGACAAGTTGATTTCCACTATGAAAAGATATCAGTAAATTGAAGAATTGGGTTACATTTGTTAGTTTCGGTGTACAATAAAAATTTAGTTGCAAAATCAGCGGTGACTTTCTGCCCATATATTCACCACAGCATACTTTCAAAAGATTTTTTCAAACATTTAAACAGAAAAAAAAAATTATAGTTTTCGAAATAGTCCCTCAAACGGTTTTGGCTTTAATAATTCTGTTTTAGAATTATAAGTTTTTCCAGTCTTGATGAAAAAGTTTTAGGGTAAATGTACAATTTCCATATGATTATTGAATAAACTGAACTATAAAATAGTGGCTTTCGAGTGCGAGGAAAGAATTTTCAAACTAATTTTATGGAAAAAACAAAATAATCGGTTGAAACACTTTTTTGAATTTGAATCCCCTACGGGATATTGTATGATACCTGTGATAGGTGTGATACCTATCACACGTATCACACCCTGAACGACGTATCGATATTGTGCCGAGAACAAAATGTCACCCGCGGGAAATTTCA
>JAPYZL010122429.1:0-23539 GCA_030522825.1 Platygaster orseoliae
GGAAATTCGACTATATTTGCGAAAATAATAAATAAATCCCTCCTATATTGCTTCGCTGGATAGAAAAATGTACACCCGACACACAGGTATGCGACTTTTAGGTCAATTCGCTTTAATTTCGGCGAAAGTATGACTCAAAGTCGAGTGAATTTTCACATGTTAAAGCATATGTTTCAATTTCTCCCGCCCGCCCTTAACTGAAAAATATAAATGTACTTACTATTTCCACTCCCCCCCCCCCCTTCACGTTATCATTACCAGCCACTAAAAAATTTAAAATACTTTTTTAACAACGATTTATTTGCAATACATTAATACCAACATTTGCATATCACAATATTAATACGCCATTTCTATAAAAAAAATTCGCCATTAAAAATTGAAAATTTCACCAATGTTCCTTTGCAACTTTATTTAATAAATGTCGAATCGTAACAAATAAAATTTTATTAAAACCAAGATCCATAAATAATAGAAATTAAATAAAAGCTCGGACTTGGTTATGGATTTAAAATATCATTTTCATTTGAGTCTTGGCCAAATCGCTGAAAAAAAAGGTGCATGATTTTTTAAATTGATAGGTGGAAAAATTTGAATATGTATGATAATAATCATAGCGTCAGATGATTTTAAAACTCTCGGCGATGATATCTATCAGGGTCGAAGTACGAAGTGACGACAACTCGGTTGTTGAATTTTCGACCTGTCAATGTTTGTTGGGCTTTTTGACAGTCTAGCACGCTGTTGAATTCGACGAAAGCCTGTGGAAATTCATTATTTGTCATGTTCGAGTTATGAAAATCAAAAAATTACTAAAAAAAACGTTCTCTGAAAAAACACAAATACTCTTTGCATCAGAATATTGAAATAGTGAAAATATGTTAACGTTATAAAATGTACTTATACAAATTTATATAAGTTCGAATTTGATTTTTAAGTAAGTCCAAATAACATTTTGTAATAAATAAAATTAAAATAAAGTGAAAAGAATGAAATTTTTTCAAACTATTTTCAAATTTCACCTTTCCACATCCAGGAACATCGATGCCTTCGATTGGTTTCGGAATTTCGATAGATCGTACAACGCCAGATTTGTTGCACTCCTCTTTAATATCCTCTAAAATATCTTCGTATTCATCTTCTTCCATTAGTTCTTCAGGTGTAACCATGTTCAGTAAACACAGAACCTTAAAAAGAACATGATTTGGTTCATAAACAATACTCCATTGTTGTCGTTTATTATAACTTTCAATTTTCCAAAACATACTGGCACAAATTCTGTGAGTTTTTCTAAATTCTAAGGAAACTTCTAAAATTCACAAAACAGTAAATCTTTAATTTTTTAAGAAAGTCAATAAATTCTACATCCAGTATTTTACAAAATTTTCCCTGGAGATCGCCAAATTAGGATGAAATTGAAGTTTAGAAAATTAAACTTACCTCTGTCGCAGGCCCACTGTTGCCAACCATGGAAAGTCCCGGGACCTGAATCTGAACAGGAGCCTGACTAAGCATGGCATTTTTGGCGCCGACACTGGCGCGTTGTACAATCAATTTTTTGTCGCCAATCGAGATACCGTTCAAGCCAGCGACCGCTTGGTCCGTTATACTCTCATCCATGTACTCGCAAAAGGCATATCCCTTAGATAAGCCTGTCGCCGAGTCCTTCACCAGATTGAACGCTTTCAAGTTCCCGAAACTCGTCAAAAACTCCCTCACCTATATTCCCATAAAATTACCCTATTAAACTCAAACCACATGCCTTAAAAATGAAGTTCACTTTAATGAACCGAACATTTTTTCAATAACTTCACAATTTTCTAATGTTTTTGATTCTCATAAAAAAAGGCAAGATTTTTATAAAAATCAGAAATTTTTAAGTAGAATTCCGTTTTTTATAAGGTCGACCTTATAAAATTCTTATAAAAAATATTAAATCTTTAAAAAAAAAAATTGAGCCCCATACATTTTTTTATAAACTTTAATATTATTATAAATAATTTTCCACTCTATGAAAAATGTTTAAAAATTTTAAATTAACTTTTAAAGTTTGCATCGAATTTGAAGAAACTTCTTCCTTCAAGTACTTGATACTACACGATTGCAATGTCCAAATCTCAAAATTTTCGCGATTTCTATTTTGACACATGCTGTGTTTAAAAAGAACAAAATAATGCACGGGTGCATAAGAAAATCTAAAAACTTCAATACCAAGACTTAATAAATCACAGTCTCAATGAAAAAGGAAATTTTGTTTGACTTGATGCTATGCAATTTTATGAATCGTCGTCCCCATTCACATACCTCATCATCGCTTAAGAAGTTTGGTAAACCTCCAATGAAGATCTTATTTGGAGAATCTGAAACATTAGAGTACGATTTCAATATTTGATAACACTGTGCAATACAATTTAGAAAATGTTTTATGATACAGAAATTTTCATAAAAATGAATAGTATTGCATTTTTTACAGTTTTATCTTTTGTTCTTGTAAAAATAATAAAAATTACATAAAATAAATAATATTATTGTTAATATCTCGAAAATGATCCAAAAGATTGTAAAAATTAGGGGTGGGCGGGATAGAGAATTTCAGAGGTCGGGATGTTTCGGGAAACTTTACATGGGGTTGGGATGGATCCCGAGTTATTCAGGAAATCCCGAAAATTTCGAGAAAAACCAAAAACGTCAGGAAATCCCGAAAAAACCCAATATTCTTTGAAAAGTTTGCAAAATCTGAGTAATAACGGTAATTTCAAGAACCCCGAAAATTTCGAGCATCTGGAGAATCTAGGAATTCCAAAAAATCTAGTAATTCTAATAACTCTTCAACTATAGAAATGTAGCGATTGTAGAGAAATCTCGAACATGTCAGGAAATCCCGAAAAATTCGGAAAATCTGAGCAATCACGAGAATTTGAAAAATCCCGAAAATTCCGAGAATCCTGAGAATTTAAAAAATCCCGAAAATTTCGAGAATCCTGAGAAGTTTGGGAATATAGGGAATTCAGGATTTCCGAAAAATCTAGTAACTCTGATATATCCTTATTCTAGAAATTTCGGGATTTTAGAAAAATCTCGACATGTCGGGAAATCCCGAAAAATTTGAGCAATCACGAAAATTTCAATAATCCCGAAAATTTCGAGTATTTCGAGAATCCTGAGAAGTTTGGGAATCTAGAGAATTCAGGAATTCCGAAAAATCTAGTAATTTCGATAAATCCTTAACTCTAAAAACTTCGGGATTGTAAAGAAATATCGAAATTTCGGGAAATCCCGAAAAATTCGGTAATCTTTGAAAATTCCAGAAACCCTGAAAAGTTTGAAGAATTTGAGCAATCACGAGAATTTCAAGAATCCCGAAAAGTTTGTGAATCTAGAGAATTCAGGAATTCCGAAAAATCTATTAATTCTGATAACTCTTCAACTATGAAAACTTTGGGATTGTAGAGAAATCTCGAAATGTCGGGAGATCCCGAAAAATTCAGTAATCTTTAAAAAGTTTAGGAAACGCCGAAAAGTTTGAAGAATTCGAGCAATCACGAAAATTTCGAGAATTCTGGGAAGGTTTGGAAACTAGAGAATTCAAGAATATCGAAAAATCTAGTAATCTATATAACCCTTCAACCAGTGTTCGTAACTCGTAGTACTTTAGTACTACTAAACAAGGACAGACTTATGTTTGATTGTAGCGCTAGAAAAGGAACGGAGATAGAAAAACACAAAAAGTTACGAACACTGTCTTCAACTACAGAAATTTTGGGATTGTAGAAAAATCTCGAACATGTCGGAAAATCCTGAAAAATTCAAGAAACCCCGAAACATTCGAGAAATTTAAGCAATTACGAGAATTTGAAGAATTCTGAAAATTTTGAGAATCCTGAGAAGTTCGAGAATATTGAGAATTCAGGATTTCCGAAAAATCTAGTAGTTTCGATAAATCCTTAACTCTATAAATTTCGGGATTGTAGAGAAATCTCTAAAATGTCGGGATTCCCGAAAAGTCGAGATTCCGCACAGCTCTAGTAAAAATATTTCATAAATATATTCAGCATTTATATTTCTGTCTATTTTTAACAAAAATTTTTTTGCCACAATTAGTGTTGCGCAGTGTAATTGATAAATAGGAGTTTTAAAAATACGAAAAATGTAAAAAACCCAAAGTTTTACATTTATTCGCTCACACTTACCGCCAAGCATACCTGGGTTGACGCTACAACTGTCGGTCATACCCGGCGTTGGTTGGTAATCGTGGGGACGACGGATTTTCAAGACCTGACCCTTGAAACTGATTCCGTCAAAAGCCATTCCTTGTGATGTCTCGTCTATTGAACGAAACTGTAACAATAATTAAAAGAATCTCAAACTATTAAAAACGTTTTAAAATTCTAAAATGACATTCAGAACGAAGATCATCATAAAAAAAAGGTACATCAAAAAAGAAAATAATTTTTGGAATGAACACAAGACGAATTTCGTTAAGTTTTGAACCACAAGAACTAAAATTAAAAAAATATTCTCTATAGTGTATTTTTTGGATAAGACTGGCCAAAAATTTACCTCAAGGAAAGCGAAATTTTTATCAAGATTTATTTGACATGCGAGAACAGGATTCCCAAGGGCCTGAGCCAAGCCGGATAAATGCATTTGTTGATTGAAGAAATTCATCATTTCTTCTTCCGTGACGCCAAAAGGAATGTTGCCGACGTAGAGTCTCCTCGCTTGGCGAGTTATAGTACTACCAACGACAGGCACGGCAGCCTGTGGAGTGTCTGTCACAACGTTAGCCGGAATTTGTCCAGCGGCTTGCATCCCTTTGTACTATAAAAGTAAAACAAAAGTCTTTTCAAGATTTAACAAATAAATATCTGCACAAAAAAAAGAAATCTAAAGGATTGTGATTTATGGAAAAAATATTTGCCTGCATTACTTTATTACAAGATTATTGTTAGAAAAAAAAATTAAGTGGATTTCTTAAAATTAATTAAAAAATATTTAATGTTGAAACATTTCATGATTTAAAAATACTTTTAATTATAAATTTCAGATGTTATCCTGGAAACTGTCATTTGTATCAAAATGTCGAAATTTTCAAATATTGCTTCCTATTTCCCTGAAAAATAATCCACAAGGCTCTCTTTACAAGTCAAGTAATTTTTTGCTTATTTTTATGAAAAAAAGTTCTAAAAAAAAAAATATTTACCTGAGCCGGTGTAATATGGTCAAATCCTGGAGGCGGTACATCCCAGTACAATGAAGGTTTTCTTCTGGCACTGCGTCCTTTTTTTGGGGAACGGCTCCTTTTGCTATCCTTGTGATCCTTTGACCTTGAACGAGAACGTTTCTTGCGATCTCTGCTTCGAGATCTATGTCGTCTATCTCTATCACCGCGCTCTGCGCGTTCGCCACGATCCCCTCGGTCTCTACGGCGTTCTCCCCTGTCACGATGTTCCCTGTCTACTTCTCGTTCACGGCCTTCAATCAAAATATTAATATTGCATACACTGAACAATGTTTGTTTATAAGTATATATTTTTTAAGTATCTCAACTATTTATGTGATAATTTGATAATTTGTTGAAATATAATTGCTATGTTTACTTGGTGTTCTATTTATTTTATATTTATAATTACTTTTTGATATTACGTACCTTTACATAAAACTAATAAAAAAATATCATTCTAAAAACAATTCATTTGTAAATTATTGTATGGAGATACTTTATTTCATTTTATATATTTTAATATTTATTGATGAGAATTATTGGCTTCGTTTAAGAATAAACGAATAATTATTGAAAAAAAATGTTGTTTGTACAATATATGTATAAAATATAAAATTTTCAATTTCGTTGCTTTTTTTTGCATAAATAATTTTTAATGTACGCTCTTTCATTCTTTATAATATTATATGTTGTATTACGATCAATTTTTAGTGCCAATTTCTTGAAAATCTACAATGAGCATAAGACAATTATTTCTTAAAGCTTTTGGCATATATTTTGTACCCACCAGGAACGATAAAAAATTGTTTTATTCATTTCAAAAATAAATAAATCTTGAGAAAAAGCACCTTTGTTACATTTTATAACACAATACATGAAGCATGATTGATCTTATTTAATTCTCCTTATTTTCATATCGTTATAAGATGTAACGAAAATGGTTTTTCTTAGGATTTATTTATATGTATAACTATCGGGTGATATAAAAGTTTAATTTTTGATAAGTCTCGTTCTAGATAATGCAAATCAAATAATTTCTAAGCTTTGTAAGTAAATTTTTTCTCAAATGCGAATTATTGTGGAAATTTTTTAAACATAATCCTTTTGTTATCAGATGTCTCGATAAGAATTCTGATTTTACATTTTATATATGAATGATTTAATAACATGAAACCTTTTTCGTATTATTTGTCAAATAAAATACTGATTTTGCTAGACTCATTTTTTAATCTTCTCAAAAATACAACTATTACGATTCTATTTTTATTGAGTGATTTTCAATAATAAATTCAAATTTGCCAATCGATTAAACTTTTATTTCTTCTCTACTTCATTACCTCATAAATTGACGTGTTTTTTATAAATTATAAATCCAAACATTACACTCTGATGTTGCAATTATTAGTTGAAAATGTTCAAAAATTTTATTTTACGATGTGTTATTTTATATAAAAACAGAACTTTTTATAATCATGTACCATGAAAAAAAATCTTAAAATAACTAAAATTAAAATTTTATTCAGTTTTATTCAACTTTGTAGTCAAATCTTACAGACTCCATGAAAAAATAATTTGCATATTTTTCTGTCGAATGTTACTTAACTTTTTGCAATTTCATTTTAGAAATAAAAAAGTTCTTTGGTTTGATTCTATCGATAGTTGTATATTCAAAACTGAATAAAGTTTCAAGTCCATTACATTTTCAATTACAATAAGTTTATCATGTATTTTGTATTATTTTATAATTTTTTGGGAAATGTATTTCTTGGATAAAAAATATTATTCTAACTTTTTCATATGTTGTATTATAATATTATAATGGTACAATATGATGATAAAAGTAGTGTAAATGATTTAGGCAATGGCCGTTATCTTAAAAGTTTGAAGCATTCTCCATTATTACACAGTTCAACAAAAAAAATGCTTAGTAAATTTTTGCAAAAACGGATGCCTTGGGTCAATAAACAAACTCCAAAAGGATTTTGAAAGTTTAGTTCAATTTTTCGATTTATTTACAATAATAAATATAAATTGAAAAACTCATAAGATACGCCTTATTTCGGAAAATAAAAATATAATAATAATGTCCTTGACCCTAGGAATTCATTTCTAGAATTTTTTTCGCGAAAAAATGATAATTTTTATCACTTACTTCGGGCTTCATCTATTTCCTGAAATCCATCATTATCTTCCCAGCGGGGTATCTTGCCCAAACAGCATATTTTTCCAATGCTGGAGTAGTAGGTAGTTAAGGAGCGAGCTACTCTATTCATGCTGTTTGGGTAAGGCACCCCGCCGGGAAGATAATGTTGCATTTCAGGAAATAGTTCGAGCCCAAAGTATATTATGATAAAAATAACCATTTTTTCATGAAAAAAATTGTATAAATGAATTCCTCGTGTCAAGCACATCATTATCATATTTTTGTTTTTTGAAATGAGACGTATTTAAACGGTGTTTCAATTTATATTTATTATTGTAAAATACTCGAGAAATCGAACTAATTTTTTGAAATCCTTTTGGGGTTTGTTTATTGATGATCCAAGGCATCCATTTTTGCAAAAATTTACCAAGCATTTTTCCAAAAGGCAAATTTTGTTGAACTGTGTAATTTTTACATTTTTTCATAAATATTTTTATACATATATGAGTTTTACTAGAACATGCATAACCACTATAATATATAATAATTACTACAATATGAATATTTTGAATAATACAATATCGTATATAGTTAAATTCGCCGTATTTTATTTTGATCTCCCATTACTATATTTTTTTGTAAAAAGTACTAAATTTTTCTCTCAGTAAAAATAGGAAAATATTGAATGATCAAATTCTCAATTCCAACAATAGAATTCAGGATTCTATGATCCAATACTTTGCCGTTTGCAGTGCTGCCGCTTGGTGCCGACTCTACCACTTTGTGTGCACTCCTTAACGCAAATATAGCTCAAATGGTGAAAAGATTGTTTTTACAATTATTTCCATTATTTGTTAAAGTTTTTTTGTAGATTGCAAATTTGAAAACAGTTTTTTATTTTCTGAAACTTTGAAGTAGAATTTCGATTATTAATAAAGTTCGACAGAAAATTTACATTATATGCGATATATGATATAAATAGATGTTAAAAGCTTTTTCCAAAAAATTTTTTGAAACGTTATAAACTCATAGATTTTGTATATTTTTTTATAAGTATGTACCAAATAAATGATATACTTGTGTAGTACTTGGAATATACAACTTCAAACCGAGAAATAATAAATTACTCTAGCAAAATCACTGTCATATAATAGTATGAAATTAAAATTTTTTTTGAACATCTTATTCGTATTAAAATAAAAATTGTTTTACAGCTATTAATGGTCATAGCAACTCATGACATATCTCATTAGATAGATAATTTTTTAAACTATTTTTTCAAGTCCAAAACTCAAAATTGATATTTGTAACCATAGGTCCCTTTTCTCATTCCGAGTCACATATGAAGCTTAAATGACACTTGTTTGACGGTGACTTTGCTAGGGTTAATAATTTTTTTTTAATAACACTAAAACTTATTTCGTTTCCCAAGAAATAACAAATTATAAACCTACAAAAATGGAATTAATCAACCCTCAACAATAAATAACTGTCTTAGTGAAATATATAATAAAAAACAGAGAGTTCAATCAATGAAACGAAATTCAATCATCTTTTTCTTGCATTACATTACACTACATCGTCTTCTGGAACGAAACAGCAGGGAAAATGAGCGTGATTGCATTCTAACTTACCTCCATTCGGATCTTCTTCCCCCATTTTGTCGCAAAGTTATGAGAAACCAAAACAATCTTACTTCGTAGATTTTTATATTTTACGGTGAGTAAGATTTTTTACTTCCTCGTTCCCAGTTGTTTTATTTATTTACGTTTATTACACTGCACAGTAATTGCAGATGACAACCGCAAAATTGCGCAAAATTCTGTAAAATTCGCGCATGTAAACCAACATAAACCAATGTAAAGGCATGGTATAACATAAACAGGGCTAGGGATGTGACTGAGGATAACTGAGCACAACTGAGCACGGTAATATACACAGTAGGTGCAGAATTTACTAGTACTGAAATTCCTAGAAGGCCCATTTAAAATTTCCCGGCGCTAGGAATTTTAGTTGCATCGTCTATGAAAACTCTTTGATGGAAGTAGAAAAATAAATGAAAAATCGCTAGTTGCTGGAAAATTCCAAGATTCCAATTCCAAGAAAAAGAAGTTTTTATACTGAGTATATATTACATATTCATATACTCTGTTAAATTGTGCTCAATCCTGATGATTGCTATCACAAAGTCACAATATGTATACATATATATATCCTTATATATTTCTAATAGTGTTCCCAAATTGCACGCAGAAAAGGTGCAATCTGTCTCTGTCGCACAATAGGAAAAGACAAAGACAAATATACTTTTCTGCATCCAATTTGCCAACTCTGATTTCTATCATTACATATTTAATGCAATATGCAATTTGATGCAATTCAATGCAATACAACACAATTCAATGAAAAGACGATGCAATAAAAGAATGACATTTGACTTCCACTACTTCCGCACAATAATTTTGCTGCATTTTGTCACGTTTTACAACAAAACAGAGGCAGTCGTGAGGATACTCTGGGATACACAAGATCACGAAAGTTTGTGCAAGTTTGTGCGATGATTTTATGGACGCATTTGGAAAATAAAAAAAGGTCTTGAACAGAGCGCTTTTGGTACGTATGTGAATGTGGTAAACAAAAAAAGTCAGTGTTTGTTATTGCGTAATTAAACTTCAAAAAGGCGAGTTTCTGAAAATTTGTTGTTTTTCGATGGACATTGAAAGTATGTGTCCTTTAATATGAAGATGTTAAATATGGGAAAATAAAATGGCGGCATCTGTTTCCTAAAATTGTAACAATGTTGAAGAATGTTTCGAAAAATTGAGAAACAAGTTGTAAAGGAGAATTGGGTATTCTTTTGGAAATTTCGGTTGTTTTTCCGGGTCAACTTTATGTTGTGAATCATTGCGTCAATGAATAATAAATGAAAAATAATTTTTGGTCAAATTTTTCAAGTCAAAAACTCAAAATTGATATTTGTAACCATAGTTCCCTTTTCTCATTCCAAGTCACATATGAAACTTAAATGACACTTGCTTGATGGTGACTTTGCTAAGGTTAGTGATTTTTTTTTTAAACACTAAAACTCATTTCATTTCTAAGAAATAACAAATTATAAACCAATAATAAAAAATAAACTGTTTATGTTTATATAAATTATAAATAATTTCTATGGTCAAAGCATTTTTGTATGAAATGGGAAAAATTTTTTTAATTTGAAAGCAAATTTTAAAATTTTCATTTTTAAGTTTGTTGTGATTGAGACATTAATAATATGCATTTGAAAATTTTATGGTGTCAGAATAATATGAATTGTGACGAACGAACTTGGCCAGAGAAGATCTTGAAAGAAAATTACCTCTTTCAGACCCTTAAAACCTCCGTTGAAAACATCGGATTTTGAGGAAATGGAAATTTCAATTATAACACTCAAACACTCTTTGAAAATCTTATAATTAAACATAAATCAAGATTACAAATAAGTGGTTAAAATTTGATCCCATAAAAGTTAAATAAACGCGAGCAAAGCAAATTCTCGATCCGACATCAATGTATTATATTCGAACTCGATCTCTAAGTCAATGCTCTCTTATGACATAAAACATCACTCATTCATTCGTTCATTCATAAATTAAAGTATGTCTGGATATTATTTTTTGAAAAATCTATAAAAATATTAAAAATCTTTAGAGTACTTTAATTTTTGGAGCATCGAATTTCAGAAAGCTTAATAGAAATTCATAATATTAGAAAACTTTTCAAGTTACATAAATAATGAAATATGAAAAATACTAAAAGTGTTAGAAAAAGACCAAATTCCAGCCACTGTGATTGAAACAACATAAAAATCGAGTTTCATTATATCTAATGCGTATACAGGGTGATTCAACATGACCTGAGCACCCGAAAAATTTAGATTCCTTGAAAAATTCTAAGACAATATTTCCTTTGCCACTTTTTACAAAACTCAAAAATAAAAAAGTTATTCAACTTTGAAATCTCAAAAATAAAAAAGTTATTCAACTTTGAAATTTAAACAATAAATGTTCTTTTTCAACAAATGGTGATAAAAACCAGGGACCAAACTCTACCAAATTTTCTTCATAATTTTCTGAGTCGAAAAGTCCTTTGTCAATTTTCACAAAACTCATAATCAAAAAAGATATTCGAGTTTGAAATCTGAGAAATCTGATTGGTTGAAACTTCAAACTCGAATATCTTTTTTGATTTTCAGTTTTGCGAAAAGTGGCACAGGACTTTTCGATTCAGAAAATTATGAAGAAAATTTGGGTTGAATTAGGTCCCTGGTTTTTATCACCATTTGTTGAAAAAGAGCATTTATTGTTTAAATTTCAAAGTTGAATAACTTTTTTATTTTTGAGTTTTGTAAAAAGTGACGAAGGAAATATTGTCTTAGAATTTTACAAGGAATCTAAATTTTTCGGGTGCTCAGGTCATGTTGAATCACCCTGTATAAATAATATCCAACCTTGAACTACAAAATTTATATAACTTTAAAACTCCGTAATTCGTAATATTGAAAAATTTTATGACTGAAACCAGATTGTCAGGGATTTAAAATCATCCCAAAAAAATACGTTTTTAAAGTATTTCAGAAATTTCTGTGATTCCCGTATTTTATTTTATTCAAACAATTTTGTCGTATTTTTATAGATTTTTTGGACACCTATGATTAACTCTACAGATTTCTGTAATTTGTCGCTGAAGTATTGAAATTTACAAAAATTTTGAGTTTCAAGTATTGTTATCAATTTCTAATTTCAATGGATTTCCAGTATATTTAAAGATTTCTGAGAAACTTAGATCGAGGTAGATTTTGAATATCTATAGTTTTATATATTCGTAATTTGTAAAATATCTAAGATTTGGTAGCTTTTTTAGCATTCTTATATATTTATAATGTTTTAAGAGGGACTCGCTCCTTGTTGAGCGATTTTCGAGCATATATTTAGAAATTTATTGTGAACGAACCATTGACTCTTTTTGAATCAGTTTTTGTTTTTTTATTTTAAGTAAGAACAAATGTTCAACATATGTTTTTTACAGTGTTTTGTCAACCATGTTAGTAACCTCTAGATGACCTTGAATGTGCCTCCTCTAAAACGTTGGTGCGCACGATTACGTTTGTATAATGAATATAAAACACACAAATTTTTTTTTTAAATTTATTTTCATTATGTTGGCTATCGTTTGATCGAAGCGTTTTTTATTATTCTAATTTTTTCAAATTGGTGAGCGTAAAAAAAAAAACAAAAATTTATACTTTTCTTTTATCATTATAGGCTGTAAAAAGGAAACTAATTATAATTTTCAAAAACCGCTCGATCAAACGATAGCCAACATAATGAAAATTAATTTAAAAAAAAAATTGTGTGTTTTGGATTCTTTATACGAACGGATTCGTGCGCACTGACGATTTATAAGAGGCACATTTAAGGTCATCTAGAGGTTACTAACATGGTTGACAAAACACTGTAAAAACATAGATTGAACATTTGTTCTTACTCAATATAAAAAAACAAAAACTGATTCAAAAAAAGTCAATGGTTCGTTCACAATAAATTTCTAAATATACGCTCGAAAATCGCTGCTCGTAGAACTCCTAAGTTGTTGAATGTGAGGAAAAGAAAGCCACTTCCTGGATTCACAAGTTGATTGTTCTAACACTTCCGATGAATGTTCGAATTTGAATTTCCAAAAGTTTCACTCAACCGAAAAAAAATTAAATTTGAGTCGTGTAAAGTTTTTCTGTCTTCGAAATTTCTTTTTTTGTTATTTAAGAAATCAAATTTCAGAGTTTAATGACCTTTTTTTTAAAAATCAAAAAATGGAAATTCTGAAAACCCCCTCCGAAATAATTTTCTAAATCCGCCTGTTTCATACTGCTAGAAGTTTGGGAAAGATTGAAAATCCAAACTACTACTACGTACCCCATTGGGTCCCTCTCGAAAAACTAATGTAAATTATTAGTCACACCTCGCATCTTCGAATTTTACGGGGGGCAAGGGAACTCTTCTGATAAGAAAATCCGCGCGGAAGACGAGAAGTTGTTTAGGCTAGTGCGTCCGCGGTATTCGCGAGGACACCCATGCCGAGGCTCATCGTGGTATTTAATTTCTTCGCGAACACCTAAAAACTTTCATTGGATCGTGCAATTTGAGCAACGATAAATTTATCTATGAATTCGATTCCATTCAAACAAGATGTTTTGTCTTTCGACTTGGAAATTCATCGAGGGGTTTTCTTTCACCGCTCTTTTTTTTCTCACAGGTGTTATGAATACCATGTTTCGAGCCAAGTAAAATAGAAGTTTAAAATCGTCTCCTTTTTCTACCTTTGATCGAAAATTGAAGAGTTATGTAAATGAAAATTTTTCCAATCCTCCCCTTTTTTGATAATTCAACATCCTGATGAAATATCAGTTATATCGACAGAATTCAAATTTTTAACACAAATATGTTGCTCATATAAAATCCGAGTTTACCAATTTAAAATTTCAGATCTCGTAAAAGAAAAACAAAGACGAGCTATCAGCTCGTCACATTAATAATATGTATTTTAAAGTTTTATGATCTATTTTTATTGAATTTTTATGTAATTTTATTTGGATTGAATAAATAAATTTATTTATTGTATTTAATTTTATGGTATAAAATTTAAATAGAATTTAGGATTCTTGATTACATGAACTCAAAAATACAGCAATCCTAACTTTAGAAATATTTACATTATAAATTTTGAACTACACGGAGAAAACGAAACCCAGGATTTCTATGTCCCACGCGATGCTGAGCAGCGCGCGCAAAAAAAAACGTTAAGTCGACGGTGGTCATCGCGCGCCCGACGATTACCAATGTTTCGTGCGCTGTCTCTCGTTGAGCGCGCGATGACTACCATCGACTTAACGTTTTTTTTTTTTTTTCAGGACACAGAAATCCTGGGTTTCGTTTTCTTCGTGTAGGATAATGTAGAAAAAAGAAATTTGAGAAATTGTTTTGATCCAGTGAATA
Source organism: Platygaster orseoliae (assembly GCA_030522825.1). Lineage (NCBI taxonomy): Eukaryota > Metazoa > Arthropoda > Insecta > Hymenoptera > Platygastridae > Platygaster > Platygaster orseoliae. Next base: position 14,399 of record JAPYZL010122429.1, read on the forward strand.
AAAATAAAAAAAAGAATTCACAAAAATACTACAAATATAAGAAGCATTGAATTCTGGAGCTTTGAATTCTAGAAATTTATACGGAAATTTAGAAAAATACCAAAAAATATTTCGAAATATAATCAAACTGAAAAAATACTTGAAGTACTGTTATTCTATGAAAGAACTGTTTACTGAATAATCTGAACTGAAATATGTACGATCTTTAAAACTTGGAATTCGAAACCATTAAGTTCTAAAGAAACATAAAAATTCAAAGAAACACTATGAATATATAAGAATACTAAAAAACCTACTAAATCTTAGACATTTTACAAAGTATGAAAATATAAAACTCTATAGATATTCAAAATCTATGTAGATATAAGTTTCTCATACATCTATAAGAATACTGGAAATCCATTGAAATTAGAAATTCATAAAAATACTTGAAACTCAAAATTTTTGTGAATTTCCATACTTCAGCAACAAATTTTAGAAATCTGTAAAGTAAATCATGTGTTTCCAAAAACTCTTTTAAAAAACGACAAAATTGTATAAATAAAATAAAATACGGAAATCACAGAAATTTCTGAAATACTTTAAAAACGTATTTTTTTTGGATGATTTTAAATCCCTGACAATCTGGTTTCAGTCATAAAATTTTTCAATATTACGGATTTCGGAGTTTTAAAGTTATAAAAATTTTGTAGTCCAAGGTTGGAAATTATTTATACACACATTAGATACAATGAAACTCGATTTTTATGATTTTTCAGTCACTGTGGCTGGAATTTGGTTTTTTTCTAACACTTTTAGTATTTTTCATATTTTATTATTTATACAACTTGAAGGGTTTTCTAATATTATGAATTCCTATTAGGCTTACTAAAATTCGATGTTCCAAAAATCAAAGTACTCTAAAGATTTTTAATATTTTTATAGATTTAAAAAAAAATAATATCGAGACAGATTTTTTCAATAAACCCCTCCCGAAAATTTTTTCTGTCTACGCCTCTGGCTAATATTGCGAAATTCCAAGTTACAAAGTTTTAAAATTTTCATTTCTGTAAAGATTTCGAATTTTTACATTGGCAAGTAAAAAATTGAAAAAACTGATAAACACCATTAAATCAATACATAGTGTAATTGAAAAAAAAAGACTAGTTTACTGAAAATGGGAAATAACTGAAAATGTTTCCCTATGAATTTATTTGGGAGTTTATTCATTTAGAAAATGTAATAGAAAATAATAGAAAATATGGCAACTTTTGGTTCAAATTTCAAGTTAAAACTTTCGAAGTTAATTATTTTGTGTCTTTGAAATTCTAATTTTCTAAATTCATCAAAATAATGTGAAACTTTAATAAAAATGATTAGAATATCAAATAATTGAAGCCATACATTTTTTTAAATTTACAGTTTTCACTGTTTAAGAAAGTCTAAACTTGAAGATTTGATAGATTATAAATATTAACATTCAATTCAAACTTGAAATTCTGTTTTATTTCATTTTCTCCTAATTATATATGCCCAAATAAAAAATGCATAAATTTTCAATATAAAAATTCATACATTAAATAATACATAGTTTCAATAAAAAATTTTTGTATATTTTATGCACACAAGAAGAAAATTAAGAAACTTCAGCCAACTACTTTTATAAATTAAAGGTTATATATGTCTATTCATCTACACGGAGAAAAATAGTTTGGTTACAGCAACCATTGATTTAGTAAAATGTGGACCCAACAAAGTTTTGGGTACTACAACCAAAACTTTGGTTATCACAACCAAAAGTTCTGTTAAAGCAACTAATGCTCAATTTTTATGACTGATACTTATTGTTAGGTTGCAATAACCAATTATTTGGTTATCATACCTAAAGTTTTGGCTGCACTACCCAAAACTTTAGTGGGCTCATATTTTAATAAATAAATGGTTACTGTAACTAAAAATTTGTCTCTGTGTAAATATTTGTTATGTTCACAAACGATGATGATTGATTTTTCAGTAGACGGACAGGAAAGATGAGGTCCCGAATGGAAAGGCGTTGCGTTTCCCAGGATCGACAGCCGTCATCAAGCTCTAAAATATACACCTTCAAGCCCTTGACCTTCAAAGAACACATACCTCAAAGTCTGCAAAGACCAAAAGCAAGAAGTGGCCACAGGATCGCATGCGATGAAAACCATCTTTACTCTTACGGAGGTTACAACCCCAGAATACCAAACGAGGAACATGAAATGCGAAACAACGCTGCCTGGTTGGAGAGCAGACCCTTATTCAAGGAAGTCTGGAAACTGAACCTTCTAACTCAAAAATGGACACTTTTGCCTGGGCAATCCAACATGCCTAAGGAATTGGCTTCTAACGCCCTTGTTTTGAGGTATACTTAATGAACATAATGTTGACAAATCACAGGAAAATGTTTTTTTTTTTGAGTCTTAACTGACTCGTTACGCTCCAATTTCAAGGGGCTCGAAACTTTTGATCTATGGCGGCACAGGAAATCCTTTTGGTCAAACCTGCAGCAATAAATTGCACACCTGTGACATTCACACCGGTCAAATGGAAACCATTCCAGCTTCTGGAAATTTACCAGAAGCAATGTACGGGCAAGCTATTGTTTGCCATGGTCCCTACCTTTATACGATTGGCGGCACCAGCGGTCATGATTATAACTGCGACATTCACAGACTCGACTTGAGAACCAACATTTGGGAAAGCGTTTACATATGTTCGGGAAAATGTAATTTGGAACCAGCGGGGAGGTACAGGCACGAGGTGGCTTGCGATGGGAAGATGATTTACATTCTGGGAGGCGGGACATCCTCGGAAGCTTTTGACTTCAAGGTGAAATTTACAAATGATTAGTACACCCTTGAAAACTTTTGATAATTTTTCATCAATTCCCGTTATAAAATTATTACATAAACAATATAAACATTACTTTTATTATAATTTTTAATTTAAATCAATTTAATTTATTATCTTTTATTGATAATTAATATTTTATTGTTGATTTTTATTTCTCTGAAATGTTGATAAAATAATTACTAAATATATGAAATTTTTAATATTTATATAATTTTGAACATATCGATTTCTAAATTTTATCGCAGCTTGTGCCTGCCTTCAATATTGAGTGTGAAAAATGGACTGTCCTCTTGACGGAAAACGAAGACAGAAGAATGAGCGATGAAGTCCCTGCTGCAAGACGATGCCACAGCCTGGTTCAGTACAAGGACAAAACGTCCCAAGTATCGTACATCGTCATTTGCGGCGGCTTTAACAACGTCCAAGTTTTCAACGACGTTTGGAGACTCAATTTGAGCACTATGAAATGGACCTGCCTCAGAAAATGCAAACTTCCTGTCCCGATTTATTTTCATTCAGCAGCATTGACACCGATCGGCTGTATGTACATGTTTGGTGGGATCGTGAAATATGATGAGGTGATTGTTTATTTATTAGCAATAGTTACATAGCGAATTTTTATTTTTATATGCTTTTCGAACATACACATTTACTTTTCATTTATTTGATTTCAGAATTTGAAATTATTATTTTGAAAAAATTATTTCCACTTTTTCAGGCTGTGAGAACAGATGCGGTTCATTCAATTTGGCTGATGATACCTAAGCTATCGGAAATTTGTTGGATGGCTTTGAACCATTATCATCCAAGACTCAAAAATTCATCGCCCATTGACTTATTAAAAATTGGAATTCCTCTAAAATTTGTTAACAGATTAAAAGATGGTTAATTGAGTTGAGAGTTTTATTGAAAATTTGCATTTCGGCTATGAGGTGATTTTTCTTTAATTTTAAAATTCGATTTTTTTTGGACTGCGTTAAGTGCAGTGATTAAAAAATTGTTGAATTTTCTGTTTTCTTTTTTATGAATATGTAAAAAATTATTCAATCCAAAGCTTTCTAAATTTGTCGCTGCTTTTGAATACATCGATATCATGAAAAAATTGTTGTACCCGAAGTGATAAATTTTATGCAACAATTTTTGAGTTAAGATTTTGCCAAATTCGTCGCTGTTTTTGGATATGTAAATGATAGTCGTCTGTGATTTTTTGCTACCTTTTGAAATGTATTTTTCGTTTTCCTTTTTTTCTACAAAAGTAACATTTACTTCAACTCTATTGGTATTTTGCTACCACTTGGCCTCACGTGTGCCATCGATCCATATAAGAGAAACATTGTGGAAAACCTCGGAAAATTATTTTTTGAGCAATGAAATATGGGAGGTCTTCAGGCAGGATTCAAATATACTGCCTACCCAGCTTTTTGGTCGTTCAGTGACCATTAAATTAGTCGATCTTTGAAAATGTATAATAAATATTTAATATTGATACCAATGTTTCATGTGAAAACTAAAATTGATTGTCAAAAAATTTCGTAATTTACTGTGTCAATATTCATAATTATTTGTTTCAATATTCTCAAAGTTGAGTTTTTCAAGTTTTTGAGAGTTGAATTTTGAATTGGTTACAAAAAATTGGGATAGTAAATTCTTGTTCCAATTCTTTATAATTGGAAAGTAGTTGTAAGTTTATCATAAATTTTTTGTACATTCGTAGATCTCAATAATCATTATGGTAAACGGTACTCAAAATGTTAATTTTCAGAAGTTTACGATACAGTTAATTTTTTTTCTTCATATTTGCTATCAACAGATCGGGAAATTCACAATTTTCAGAAATATTGCATATTTCCAAATTGAAAAATTTAATGTTTTAGTTTGGAAAGTTAAAATATCAGCAGCTCTCGAAAAATCGAATCCACGAAGTTTTTACATTATCACTTTCAGTTTTCTTTGATTATCCAAGCTTGGAAATTTTCGATGTAAGAAAATCAAAAAAATTTTATTATTTGACAAAAAACTGCACTGAGCGAAGGATACCGAGCTAGCACGGTGGCGGACCGCCCGTGCTAGCTCGGTATCCTTCGCTTAGTATGGGAATTAATTACACATACGAAAGGTTTCAAAAATTTTCGATGGATTGTTATAAATAATGAGTAGGTAAATTTCCTTCGACATATATTATAAATTTATCCGAACAATGTTTTCCATCAATTTTATTATCACGAAGTAGAGCATAGCCTTAAGAGTTTTAACCAGGCCCTAATTTTTCAGGAAACCGTACAAACTTTTATATAGTATACTGCTTGTATTTTTTGTTAATTAATTCATATCTCATTAAACAAACATCAATAGGTTTGCAAACTCAGAAATAAATATTTAAACATGCGCTCAAAAGTTTTCATCAAAGTGTAAAATTTCAACGGTGAATATGATTTGTGGGAAATCAAAAACAATGTAAAACTAGTATGTTTGTCAGTTTTTGTGAAATACGTTAACTCGTTTTGAAATTGCTTACTTAGTATAAATTGTTGATCGAAATTGTTTGTACATTGATATTTTTTTAACTATACGTTTGTTTGTAGTAGTTTAGTTGAGCCAACATTTATTAATGTACACCAAAAATGTATATACACAATCAAGAAAAAATAAAATGTTTTCGAAAAGCGGAAGAAAACTTTACTGATCTGTTTCTATATTTTAACATTTTCGGAAATTCTAACAGAAAACTACATTTTGAATCCGGTACAAAATTTGGTCTCTCAAACCGGCAAATTTTCTATCAAAAATGCAATAACCTAGGTACTATTTTGGGAATTGGGAAAATATTTAAGCTCTTCAAAAAAAAACATTTTCTTTCAACATTATTATGGTTCTGAGCCTGGCGAAATAGGAAAAAATCTCTTGTAGAATTTAATCATTTTTGGTATTTCAATAAAACAGTTTCCAGGTGGTACGTCGACTTTGGGACACTGAAATAGAATAACAGAAAAAAAAACATGAAGGGCAAATCAAATACTTTGCTTTTCATTGATAAATTTTATACACTTATTATACATTCATTTCTGTAACTCTACAAGTCTTAGTAATAAAGGAAAAATCAATGCAACAATACGTTTTCGTAATTCATAATCATCCAGTGTGGGCTTCGACGTCAGGACATTTTGAAAATATATTTGTATACATATTATACAGAACTATCAACTAGAAATCACTCAAGCTAATTATTCTTTTATCCAGGAAACCGGGGAAAATTTTTTTACATTTTTCCGACTGTACAACGTGGGATGATAGTTTTTTTTAAAGAAAAAAAGGCGTGAAAATCTACGCATGAAAAAACTCAGATACTAAACTATCGGGTGAAAAAATTTCATCTCCGCCATCCAAAATCTGGTATTATAAATTTTGTTGCAAAGCACAAAATAAGTGCTCACGATTTGTACTAAACAAAATGCGAAAAACAAAATACTTGAAAAACAAAACAAAATAAAAATTGCAACTTCGAAATCACAGAGCTCGTTACCTTTATTTTAAAACGTAATTTTGAAGACTGGATCCGTTCGCAAAAATTTCAAAATTTTATAACTTCAATTCTCAGGATCCCTTCAAGTATTCGCATAAAAATGCAAGTGATACAGTTATTCAGAAACAAATTGTATATTTTTTTTTTGGTAAACTCTTTTTGAAAACATTAATTTTGGATTGTTCTCAACTTTGAGACGTGATAATTCCAAAGCTTCAAGGAATTCTATTAATAACAATACTATTCATGTTCAACTTGAATCATTACATTATGTATCAACACTGTTCAAAAAAAATCGCGATTAGTGACGAACGTCTCGCGGATAATACTCCGCGAGTGTGGTCGCGGGAATCCTCTTCAACATCTCCTTCGGGAAGATACGCAGCAGTTGCCAGCCTATATCGAGTGACTCGAATACAGTACGGTTCTCATAGCTGCCTTGGGAGATGAAATTTTTCTCGAATTTATTCAAAAATTCGAGATAAAGCAAATCGTCAGGGGTCAGGGCTTCCTCCCCTACGACTGCTTTCATGGCCTGCACATCTTTTCCAATAGCGTAGCAGGCGTACTGAAAATAAGAATGATTTTAAATAAATTATATTTTACATTGGTATTTTTGAATTCAGCCCTTAAGGAAACAACAAGAAAAACTCACCAACTGATTCGAAACATCTGAATGATCTTTACGCGTCATCCCTTCGCCAATAGCGGACTTCATCAAACGCGAAAGCGATGGGAGCACATTCACTGGCGGGTAGATTTGCCTGTTGTGGAGCTGGCGATCAACGTAAATCTGGCCTTCGGTGATGTACCCGGTCAAATCGGGAATAGGGTGCGTGATGTCGTCGTTGGGCATCGTCAAAATCGGGATCTGAGTAATAGAACCGTTGCGCCCTTCAACTCTTCCCGCCCTTTCATAGATCGTGGCCAAGTCCGTGTACATGTAACCGGGGAAACCACGACGACCGGGAACTTCTTCACGAGCTGCGGATACTTCACGAAGAGCTTCAGCGTATGAAGACATATCCGTCAAGATTACGAGAACGTGCTTCTCGCACTGGTAAGCGAGGAACTCGGCGGCGGTTAGAGCAAGGCGCGGGGTGATGATACGTTCGATCGTGGGGTCATTCGCGAGGTTCAAGAACAGGCAGACGTTCTCCATGGATCCGTTTTCTTCGAAATCTTGTTTGAAGAAACGCGCGGTCTCCATGTTGACACCCATAGCTGCGAATACGATGGCGAAGTTGTCCTCGTGGGAGTCGAGGACAGACTTACCGGGAACCTTGACGAGGCCGGCTTGGCGACAGATTTGGGCTGCGATCTGAAATGGATGGGTTATTTATTTGTAATTTATTTATATTTGTTTATTTTCAACCCCTCCCCCAAAAAAAATATTATTCTCATTCTCCAAAAAATCGCTATCTACTACTATTTTAGACTTTTTTCTGCAAAAATAAAATAACATATTTACTTCATTGTGCGGCAGACCAGCGGCCGAGAAAATTGGAATCTTCTGTCCTCGGGCGATCGAGTTCATAACATCTATTCCAGAGATGCCAGTTTGAATCATCTCCTCCGGATAGATGCGGGACCAAGGGTTGATTGGCTGGCCTTGGATATCCAAAAAATCTTCGGCAAGGATGGGTGGCCCTTTGTCGATAGGTTTTCCGGACCCATTGAAAACCCGTCCCAACATATCCTCCGAAACTGGAGTACGCAAGATGTCTCCAGTGAATTCACAGTGGGTATTTTTAGCGTCAATGCCAGAAGTGCCTTCAAAGACCTTGATGAACATTCAAGAAATTTTAACTGTTAATAAGCCCCAATTTCAATCCGAATTTCATTTTTACTAGAGTTTTTGAATGTTTGATGTTTCAGACAGACATTAATAAAATTTCAAATGTGTCGACATTTTTTTGTTCTGTATGATTCAGTGTCTCAGAATAATGAGAAATCCATTCCTAAAATCTTTTAAGAAAAACTATAAAAAAGTGTAATCTGTTGATGCTTTTGAAACTCTAATATTTCTTCTTGAAATGCACATTTTTTTTGAATTATGCAACTAAATAAGTTGATTTTTTTACCAGTTAATTATCAATTTATTTTATTGGAAACAAGAGATTCAAACATTGAACGGTTTATCAACCTTTTTGTTATTTTATTACCTGAACAACAGCTTTTGAACCGGAAACTTCAAGAACTTGGCCAGCACGGTACGATCCATCTGCAAGCTTTAGCTGTACGATCTCCGCGTACATGGGGAACTTCACATCGTCCAATATGACGAGAGGGCCGTTTACTCCCGATACTGTCTTGTATGCTGAAATTTTTAATATGATTGACGTGTGAATAATAAATGAAAATTAAAATTCACGTATTCTTTAAAGTAAACAATTTTCAAAGAAAAAAAGAAATATGTATTGATTTTTTTTGAAAATCATTCATGAGTTACATAACAATACCATTTACAGGGTGTCCACCAAATCACCGTATCAACTGAAAACCATGGATTCCTCATGAAATTCTAAGACGATTTTTCCTTCACCATTTTTCATAAAACTCAAAATCAAAAAAGATATTCGAGTTTGAAATTTAACTAATAAAACCGCTCCTACTAGGAGTGGGAATAGAAACCACGGATTAAAATTTTCCTTAACTTTCTGTATATTTTTCTAAGTCGAAAAGTCCTTTGCTACTCTTGACAAAACTCAAAATTGAAAAAGATATCCGAGTTGAAAGTTTCAACCAATCAGATTTCTCAG